>PVIC010054018.1:0-11667 GCA_004025085.1 Thryonomys swinderianus
AGCCTGCCTTCACTCACACTTACCTCTTGGCTCTTGGATTCCTTTTTTTTAAAATTCAAATAAATGTGAAGTAGTTTGGTGCCATTTCAATTCTTCCTCTGTTTATCTCATCTACCTCACTGAAGAAAGTTAAATTATTTTCCTATCTATTTTTAAATGGGTCCTAGAGAATGGCTGCAAGGAGTGCACAGTCCCCAGGACCGTCTGCGCTTCAGTGTCATCTTGTCTTCCTCTGGCCGGGTCTCCTCTACAGCCCTCGCCAGACTGTCATGTTCACCTTGTGTGAATCCTTTAAGAAAGAGGCCAAGCGCAGTACTGGTTTTCAGGTAACTTCAGCAAAGCAACAGCCCACACTAAGTTCTGAGAAGCACAGCTTTGGCAACTCCAAAGGTCACTCTGCTGGGATAGGACCATTGTTCTCTGGTTTCTGTGTTGAGCAAAGCAGCACATGGTGACACGGGCTGAGACTGGAGAGTGTGAGTCTTGGAGTCCAGCTACTATTTTTTTTTTTTTGAGACAGGGTCTCGCTTTGTAGTTCATGCTGGCTCTGAGCTCTCTATGTAGCCCAGGCAAGCCTCGAACTCAGCAATCCTCCTGTCTCTGCCTCCCAAGTGCTGGGATGACAGGCATGAGCCGCCACACCTGGCATCAGCTACTGTTTTGAGTCTTGGGCTGCCACTGCCAGCCAGGCATCTGTGAAGTAATCCTGCCCCATAGGTTTTTAAGTGTATAGACCAGTGACATTTAGAAGACATTTAGAAAAATGCCTGTCACATAGAGAGATCTATTATTTTAATGCCCATCATATAGAGAGTGATTAGATAAAACTACTCTCAGATAAACATAACACTGTTAGAATATCACTGTTTCTAATGAACTAGTTACTCCATGGAGGATAGTGGCTATAAAAGGAGACCTTTGATATTTCTCTTATTTCTACCCAGTGGTGTGTCGAACTGACTCGAACTAACTCGCACCAAGTAAGTAAAGATGGACGCTTGCTCCGCTTGACATATGTGCCAACAAACCTCACCTATCCAGACCTCTGTTTCTGGAAACTTTAGCACAAAGAAGTGGGCAGAGTGAAAGCTTATTCGATCAAGGAGCAGCATCCACACCAGGCACTTTTAAGGGTTGGCAAAGGCAGGGTACCTGGGCTATGTCTGGTACCCTGTGCTCAGTGGCAACACCAGATGGGTTCAAGACACAGGTTTTGGATCCTTCTACCTAGACTCACTGAGACTCTTCTGAGATTCTTCCCGCTCCAAAGCCTGTGCCTCCCTCAGCTCCACGTACTCCATCGACCTGAGTCTTTTCTGGTACTTTCCCCAGAGAATTTTAGTAGTTCGCACATCCAACCCCCAGTTTGACTGGTTTGCTCTCAAATTCCTCCCACTTGTCCTACCTCGTATCTGTGTCCACTCTACTTCCAAGGACATCAGGAAGCACCTGTCAGGACACTTCATCCTTCAGTACTTAACAGTGTTTCCCGAACCAAAGTATCCTGTTCGCAGCAATTTCTGTTCATTCAAAATCCAGAAAGCTACCCCAGGTGTGTTGATGAACTTCTGAAATGACAGTGCTTTGGGGATTACAAGTTCAGCCCAGCCTGGGTGACATGGCAGTTTACAGAGTTGAGAACATAGCTCAGTGTGAAGCTCCTGGTTTCGGCCCCCAGTGTCATCCTCCTGTTATAACTAGCACATCTTTTGAGTGCCTAAAACAAGAATCAGGGCTCGAGGAGGTTAATCCAGGAGAGTATTTCTCACCTTTTCTTAGTTACTTTTCGCATTGCTGAGACAAAGTACCCAACACCCAAAGTTAAAGAGGAAAGGTTTAGTTAGCTCATAGTTGGTGAGGGTTTCAGTCTATAGTCAGTAAAGATGAAGCAAGCCTGCCTTTCTATTTCACCCAGGCTACCTACCTTTTGGGCAGTGCTGCCCACACCCAGAGTGGGTCACCCTTAATCTCAGAATCATACACTTAACCTCAGCATCACACTCTCTAGATCCAGCGCCCTCTGAAAAACCCCACCCATGACCACATGAGGCTTTTGAAGAACATCTAGTTACAAGCCCTAATGCATCTGCATGACTTGAACAGTAAAATACATTCTTCTATTCTAATGGGATCCTGATGAGACAGATATGGGACTCTTGAAGTAAAAATACTTTCCTAGTAATGAAGGTATCAAAAGACCCCTGGTTCCTCTTTCACATCACTTAACTGTTAAATATTCAAAATTGTATTCTGTGGTTGACATGAGAAATCAGGTCAGGAGCTGAAAAGGCTTTGACAGAGTCTCATCCTTGGATGTTTATCTTCTTAAAGACAATGTTAAAAACCCCTTCCTTCTCTTTTCTCTCCTCTCTTGTCTTCTTTTTGGTGTATTATCATTTCTTTTAGAGTCTACACTTTGCAGTGATGGTAATAATTCAAAATGATGATGATGTTTGAGTCTAGCCCACCAAGCAGTAGGAACTACAGTAATTTGACTCACAAAAAAGTGAGACCCTGGTCTAAAAAAAAAAAATCACCAATTACTCTTATTGTACAGAATGAGTGGATGTATGATTGAAAATCAGTGGTCAGCTCAGAACACACAAATCTAGGGCTACAAAGTGATAAATGTTTGTGTCCACCGAAGTTCTAGCTTGTACAACACTGTCTCGTTGTAGTGAGCTTCTACTAGCCTATCACTGTCAAGGCAACAAAATGTTCCCCAGATGGATTCAGTGTTTTGGTTTTGTTATTGTGCATGGTAAAGACCTGACAGAGCATCCTCCTTAGGCTTATGTTACACTCTCATCATGTGTGTATCATGTTTCTTTTAGATCTAGTACTCAAAGCCACTGCTTGTTTGCATAATTATATTGATCTCAAGAACTTATTGGTTTGATATCCTTGATACAATGTTGTTTCATAGTGGCTAATTAATATTTTCCAAAGGGTAACTTTGTGTTTTACCTTTCCCAGTTAATGAAGTCTATTCATAAACAGGAACTCATTATTATTATGGTGGATAATAAATCCCTTAGATAAGGTCAGTACTGTTATACCATAGCTTCTATGAGAAAATAGTTTTTCTTAAAACCTAGTACATAAAATAAAAGTAATGAAACATTTCAAGCAAAGCTGGTTTTCTCACTGATTCTTACGCAGTTATTTTCTTCTTAGACGATAGATCTGGGTGTCTTTTCCACAGTTCATCCACTGTAAATTGTATTTCAGCTAATTTCTCATGTTTCCAACCTTGCTAAAAGCTTTATTGCTTCTTCACCTCTGGTTCTGCTTAAATTTTTATTGCTTTCTATAGCTGTGATCAGAGCCATGTGACACAGAGTCACGCAATGTGTCAGCCACTGTGGCCGTGAAAGTCTTCACATCACTGCTAATGGTCCAAAGAAACCCTTTTAAATTTAACTATAGCTTCTTTATAGTTAGATCATCTTTAATCATTTATGAGCTAGAAACAAGAAAGGAAAGTCAAATCCCCTGAGACTCAGTGTTAGATCAAAATGAAAACTTGCATTTAAAATGTACTTAGCAAATTGTTGGGCATCAGTTAGCCAATAGCTTCTATCAATATCTCCTTGTGTGCTGCTGTGAGTTCCCTTACATCAGTCTATAAATACCACTGCCCTCGACATTTTCTCTCAGGTGATATCCACACCACAGTTCCTACCAGGTTACAAACTCTGTAACTTCAGAGATCCTATTTATGTACTTTGGCCCAGTGATATTGAATAATAATGCTGACAAACATAATGATAAGATTTATGGCACAGAATATGTGTCAGGCATTGTGCTAAGCATTTTATACACCTCCTCTCATTTAATTCCCACATCAGTGACAAGAGAATGTATTATCGGTGACCCCTCTGTTACAGATGAGGAATCAAAACTGAGAGAAAGAGCTGGGCATGGTGGCTCACACCTGTCATCCCAGCACTCGGGAGGCAGAGGCAGGAGGATTGCTGAGTTCAAGGCTTGCCTGGGCTCCATAGTGAGCTCAGGGCCAGCCTGAACTACAAAGTGAGACCCTGTCTCAAAAAAAAAAAAAACTGAGAGAAAGAGAAAAACATATGCTCAGTGGAAAGGTTTCCAAAGCCACTTCTCCCCAAAAAAGATATACTCAAGTCCAATATACAGGGAAGCGAAATGAAGGCCATAATAAGCTACCACTCCTTACCAATCAGAAAGATGAAAACCAGAGGTTGCAACTGTCCAGGGGTGTCAAGGACAGGACCCCCAGGACTCTTACATGCCACTCTTAGGTGGAGTAGAGCCCGTGTTTGGAGCAATGTGTGGCATCGTCTAATAAGTTCAGAAATGTTGTACTCATTGCTCCCATTATAATTTTAGGTGCATAATGACTGTGTATGTTGACATATGTTTTTCTGTACATAGGATACCAAACTGAACTCAGTCCAAAAGTGACAAATACTTCAAGAAAGAAGATTGTGAAACGAGTAGAATATCACCAGGAAATAGAGAAGTCTATAATTTCTCCCTTTTATATAATATACTCCCAGCCCATCATATGTTCAGCTAATTTATATCTTCTTTTGGAGTTGAAGGACACAAGGGTGCCTTTTCCAGCTTTTAGTTGGGGAAATTCCCACAACACAAGTAAGTGACTTGGCCCAAACGTTATACGGATTTGAGGGGTATATAGGGCTCCCACCCCATGTACGTCAGCTACTACTTGGGTTAGTATGTTTCCCTCTGGCCTTGTGAGCTCAGAAGTGAGGCTCTTAGGAGGCCTTTGAATCATGCAGTGGTGCAGCTGGCTTGCTGTTAAGAGGCGGAGTCGGGTCAGAAGGGGTGGGTCCCTAAGGGTATGAGTGGAAAGTTCCGTCTCTCATCCTTCTCTCTGCTTCCTGGCCACCATGGTTCAAGCAGCTTCCCCGCCCTGGGCACCTGCTATCGCTTTCCTGGACTCCGTGAGAGGGCCATCTCCTCTACTCAGACCCTCCCCCGTCCCTTTCTTCCCTGGAGGCAGCTGACTGTAGACTGAAACCTCTAAAGCCATGAGCCAAAATAGACCTTCCCTCCTTTAAGTTGTGGGCGTTGGGCATTGTGTCCCAATGACTAGGACGGTGACTAAGACAGAGGATTTCTCATTTGGAATTTATAAATTGCTACTTTTTTTTTTTTGAGACAGGGTCTTGCTTTGTAGTTCAGGCTGGCTCTGAGCTCACTATGTAGCCCAGGCAAGCCTCGAACTCAGCAATCCTCCTGCCTCTGCCTCCCGAGTGCTGAGATTACAGGCGTGAGCCACCATGCCCTGCAAAATTGCTACTTTTGATGGGAGACTAACTAAAACATTGCCTCAAAGTCTAAGGTTACCATAGGAATTCTATAGTCTCACAGTAAAATGAAAAAATGCTGTTAAGTATTTGTTTATAAAAGAATTAGATGATGGTAAATACCTGTTTAAACTTGTAAGCCTATTTCTAAGACTTTTAAAACCCCCATCTGCAAAAGGAAAAAAGCAACTTTTCAGCATTCAATCATTCAACAAATATTTACTGCTTGTTTCCTCTGTTATAGACTTCAACATATATCTTGCCTTCATTAAATTCAGAATTCATAAGAAAGTTCAGACTTGCACATAGCATGGCAAATAATACAATAGAATTATGTATGATGGTCATTAAATATAGGGCTAAGGCCAGGGATTTAGCTCAGTGGTTTTGGCACCTGCCTCAAAAGTGCAAGGTCCAGAGTTTGATCCCTAGTACAAGAAAAAACCACCCTGGGCTATCCAAGACTAGAAAAGTAGGAAGCCCCCATAGAAGAAGCTATGCTGGAGAGGGGCTCCAAAGAATATGTATATATTAATGAGAAGGGCAAGACAATTAAGCATATTTATCTACTTAACTGGATTAAAAGAATCTTGATGGGTGGTTGGATGATGTATGTGTTATACTCACCACTGATTTATTGGATTAATCCACTGACATTCCAACTTAACGGGATGTTAGGAGGTTGGGTGAATTAGAGGTGAATCACTAGGCCATACCTTCTGAAGGTGTGTCTTTCATTGGTGCTGGTCCTCTGCTCTGCTTCCCAGCTGCTATGAATTAAGTAATTTTGTTACATCATGGCCTTCTGCCATGATGCTCCTGCCATGGAGCCAGCCAACCATGGATTGCCAAGTGGTATTAAATCAAGTTACTGGGGACATGCCTTTGAAGGAATGGTGCCATCCACCTGATAGTGTCTTTTTCAGTAGACAGAGGGAAAAATCTGTGGGAGTGAGAAGGCTTCAACCCATATTTCAAAGGAAAGCCTGGGTTTCCAAGCAAGCACCCCCTGAATGAGCAGAAGGGAAGCTATGGGAATACGCCAAGTGTATGATGGACACATCACTAAGTTAAAGGTGCTAGCAAAGTCAAATGTCTAGCTAAGAAAGTTATCAGCTATTAGAGGAGCCAGTTCAAGACAGTTGCAATGGAGGTCGCAATCAGAGAGCTGACAGAGTTGGACTACCCAAACCCTCCGGAGCTTGTATCTCACCACAATGCACTCCAGAAGCCACATGCTGAGCCACAGGATATACTGTTTGCTCTGCTGGGTTTTGATCTGGTTTTGGTCTAATTCTTTTGTGCTCCCTTTGTTTTATTATTTTTGGAATGGGAATGTTTATCCTATAACACTGTATTGATTTTTTTTTCATTTTATAGAGGTTCATACCAAACCTTGAGTCTCAGGAGAGACTGTGAGTTGAACTTTTGGAAAACATTGACACTACTAAGACTTTAGAAAGAGATTTTTGCATTTCTGGAATACAGGATAGTTGTATTATTTTAGGTGGAATTTAGATGAACTTGCTGTTGTCTTCAGTTGGAGATTAAATATGGTTTAAGAGATTTTGTTTGGGTATGGAGTTGAAAAGGTGGGATGTGGCAGTTATGGTGGACTATCAACTTGACTGGCTTTGAGATCTGTCCAGTGTGTGCCTGGGGGAGCCATGGATGTATGACCTTGAATATCGTAGTCCTTGCCCTTTCCTCTTGGTACTGTTCCCTCCCTCTGTTTCCTAGCTATCAGAAATCAAGCAGCTTTGCTCCACCACATCCTTGCACCATGATATTCCTACCCCAGAGCCTGCTGACCATAAGCTCAATTCCCTGAAACTCTGAGCTGAGTAAAACCTCTCCTTAAATTGGAGATGCATCAGCAGCTGGAAAGCTGACTAATACACACACCTAGATGAAACACCAGTAACTTTGTGCATTTATAGGGACATTCACAGATTGAATATGTTTCTGTCTCACAGTATGGCCTAGTTTGGATCCAGAAATGAGCAGCATTTTAAAAAAAGAATTAAAATAGCAACAGGCTATGCTCTGGAAACCGTAAGAGGAAAACACTGACTAGATCTGCATTAAAGAAGATCATCCTACCCATTTCAGCTTTCTCCAGTGAAGTCAACAGCCTACTTGGACCTGAATGACTTGGGGGAGGTCACAGTATACACTGACGCCTGGATCACACCTAAAACTCAATCAGAAAATCTAGAAAGGGAGCTGAAATTGAAATAAACTGATCCTTTTCCTCACTATGTTTTAAGGTAAATGATCTTTTAAAAAAATGGAAATTTCATATAGCCTGCACAAAATTTTACGTATGAAATCTGAAGGAGTCACGGAGATGACAATACCTAAAACAGTGTATTTGTAGACTCATAGGTCAAAACAATATATAGCCTGTGAAAAGGTTCTTCCTTTTAGTCGGTTTTGTTCACTTTTTATCAAAAGCAGCTGTTTTCATCTTAATTCAGGGTAGGAAATACTTTCTCTAAGGGAAATGAGACCATTGATGGTTACGGTTTTACTTAGTTTTCTTTACTAGGAAAGTGATTTTGAGTCTCCGGGGCAAACTGTTCTCCAGGAGCAGGTGAGTGGAGATGATAGTGACACCAATGAACAATTCTCTGTAACAATCGTTAGACTATTAATCTTTGTTTTATAGCCCTGATCACATTTTGGAGGTTCTAATGCAATTACTTCACTCTTCATTGCTATAATAACTAAGTTAAAATCAAGTATTTCTGATTGGCCTATCCCATCAGTACATTCTGTTATATGTTGGAATGTTCATTTGATTATATACATTAATCTTTTAAGTTCCATTGAAAAGAAAACAGATGTCAGCTTCTGATGATATTCATGACATAGTTCCAACTCATATTGATCTTTCTTGTGTCTCGAAGCCCACATCCATATATGTTAGTGTAAAAAAAAAAAGACTAGATGAGAGAAATATTTAAAGTCACATTTCTACTCCTTTCACCTAGAAATAACCTTTTCTCAAACTCTTGTAACATTTTACCTGTAGCACCCTAGGGCACGTATCATTTGCTTACGTGTATGTCTCTTCGTACCTTCATGGACAGGTACCTGTGATGATCTCCACTTTGTAGCTAATACATGGGCTTGTTTAGTTCTGTAGACCCCACCATACTTAGGAAGAACTTTAATAAAAGTGAATCTAAAAGTATTTAACTCCTATCAATTCCTTGTCAAGAATCAAAAAAAAGCAGGCTCATATCTGCAAATATAAAATGAGTTCATACATGCTTCCAGGTCCCATTTGAACATTTCATGGTTTTATTAAAGGCCTGCAACTCTGTCTGAACCAGATAGCAAAAGCCCTTGCATCCACTCAGTCACTGACTTATGCCTCAATTATGGATAATAATTAATATTTAATAGATTGTTTTGTATATTTAAAGGAACTGGTACTTATGCTTCAAGTAGAGAAAGCTGCTCTTCCAGGTCTGTTTGTTACAAGATCCTAAGACAATGAGACTCTGCTTGCTCTCCATTGATTAACTTTTATCCATTTCTCCATACTGTTCTCTGTGTAGTTCTTAAATTCATTTAACAAAAGCTAAATATATTTATAGTGTGTTTACATATTTAAAATATTTAAAGCCACATCATGATGCTTGGTGAGATAACATATTATTTATCAACTAACCTGAGAATTACATAGTAATTATTAATAGTAAGAATAAACATATGGACTACACTAGTCCAATGGATATAGAGACATTGTTGTTACACTAGGAAATTAAAATAATAGCAAATTGAAGGAAACTATTTAATTTCTCTGAAATAATACGAGTATTAGTGAGTATCACCTGTTTATCAGCAATATACTATCTACTTCTGGAGACATTAAACTTCAAAGAGATGGGGTGAACATGTCCATTTAACATAAGAGAAACTAAACCTTTAGGGGAGGGGGCTTTCAGTTTCTGGCCTCATGTGACACAAGAAGAATCTCAAATCTTCCTCATTCAAAGACTTGCTCCTTCCAGTACATTAAACTTCCTCCTGCAAATGTTCTCTGCTAATTTCTGTCTAAAATTCTCTTTGAAGGGTGGAAAAAGTGTCATATCTAAATATTTACTATGCCTGAGGCCTCATATACTGTTATTAATTTTTAAAATTATACTGTTATTAATTTTATACTCTGTTATTAATTTTAACACTCTATTAATTTTTTAAAATTGAGATTATTCGTACATTTTGGGTATACACTATGATCACATTAATCATTGAGAATTTGTACCTGTGCATATGTCTTGATTCTAATTTTTTCCCATTCTCTGTGCTCCCCCCAGCCACTCCAGCACCCTGTATACATAAACTTTGTTGCCATGTTTTCCTTTTTGCCTTCAAATTTTGTCCTTTTCTTTGTTGAAAAAGCTGTGTAAATCCAGTTTGTAACAATGTCCCTTCCAACAGGGCTGACATTTTCTGAAGAGGGCAGGAATCCAACACCTGAGTTAACCTAGTAATCTTGTTCTCCACCATCTTTTTCTCTGTGACACACAGAGAATATTTATTTATACTTCCGTGTTCCTCCTTCAGTGTGCAGCTTCTTCTCATCCTCTTGTTCTATTTTTGTGCTGATTTTTCCTTATTGCACATATTCATTTCACAAATGTTAGCCTTCACCTCAGCAACAAAATGAGTATCAGTGAAGCCATACAGCAGGAGACAAACTGACAATTTCCTGGGCCTATAGAAAAGTCCACACAGCTTAACAAAATTCCATTCTGTAGCTGAAGGAACAGAGACCATAGAAAACATTCATACTTGAAACTCCTGCCAGGTAGACAGCTAATATGAATTGTTATTTTCCCCAAAAATTTGATTTATGTTTAACACGCTCTTCACAGGGAAGAATTTTACTGAATCTTCTGATTATGACCAAGAAGAAATGAGAGAGAAAAAAACTAAGCTTGCTATTTTGGTACGGGTGGAGGCTATATTTGAAGAGGAAGCTTGTTCTCTATTGGAGGTTAATTTTGGAGAAGATTACAGTGAAAATTAAGGATAACTAAGATCAAAGAGATTAAGTACATAAAATTGAAAGAGTTACTTTTACTTATTACTAGCCAAACTGAGAAACAGAAGTGCCAGTTATGTAATATTCTGCAACAGCTTTTGAAAGTTGCAATAGACCCTAAATTAAATAAATAAATTCACCAGCATAAACCTTCTCCTGCAATTGAAAAACTGAAACCTACTTCTTAAATCCCACGTCTGTGTCAGAGAAAATGAAATATTCTGAAGTAATTAATGAACAATAATTTACCACCTGAAGAAACAGCCACGCTGCTCTGAACATTTTTCAATCTAGGCAGGACATCTATTGATCATGAACATTTACTCCTGACTGACCCAGACCACCTGTAAACTTCCTGGTCTGGAGTGGAAACTAACAAATGCTGTGCACACTCTCACATGCCTCCCAGATGAGTGCCAATGTTGGATGAACAGCCTGCTACTTCAGAAGCAGTTTTACACTAGAATTAACTTTCTGCCTGTGAAATGTATAAGAGAATAGTCTCTTTTCAGGCTGTGAATCACGGAGACCTAAGGACCAAATAGGCATAGTAGTGATTGGGGAGTTTATAGGGTACAGAGTAAATCTTTTCACTCAATTAAAAATAACTTTTTTTTTTTTTTTGAGACAGGGTCTCGCTTTGTAGTTCAGGCTGGCTCTGAGCTCACTATGTAGCCCAGGCAAGCCTTGAACTCAGCAATCCTCCTGTCTCTGCCTCCCGAGTGCTGGGATTACAGGCGTGAGCCACCACACCTGGAACTGTGGTATGTGACATTGATTGCTGGTGGGCGTGAGTCTCCACGCCCAGCATTGTATGTGGTTACTGGGGATTGATCTAAGGACCCTGCACTTACGAGGCAGGCGCCAGAACCACTGAGCTAACCCTCCGGCCCAAAAATAACATTTTTAAAAACCATAAGTAATACCCCTTCATTACAGAAATGCAGGAAATTTAGAGATTTAAAAAATAAGAAACTAAAACCACTGGTGTATCTAATGTGTAGAGAAAATTTGTGATTACTTTGACATATATTGTTTAATGCAGGAATCTATACTTTTTTCCTTTGTAAATATTGAACATATGATTAGTAAACAACCTCTAACTTAAATGTGTATCATCAACATGTTTTTATATAATTAAAAACAATTTTCATGTATTAATTTAATGGATTTACAGTATCTCATGGATCTTGTAATCTACCTTCTCAGAGATTACTTTGTTTCTAATTTAATAACAACACACTGATGAGCACAAATATAATTTAATTTCTCCATTGTCAGTAAATATTTTCT
>PVIC010054019.1:0-11643 GCA_004025085.1 Thryonomys swinderianus
TTTGAATAGAGTTAATTGTGTGCTAGTTGACATCCTTCTCCTGTTTGTGTGCTGATTTCCTGGGTGCTTTGTTCCTGTTTTTCTTCTCCTATAAGATAAAATGTAACCATTTTTGAGGCCATGTTGGCCCTCTGAAAAAGTATAAATACAACCTGCTCAATAAACGGGTGCCTGCTCAGTATTGACTGAGAGGTCCTCCAGAGCCCATTTTCCTGTGTTCTTCTCTTTTATTAATCCGCGCCCCTCGACTTCACGACCCCGCTGTTTTGTCCGGCTGGGTCCAGCACCCGGTGTTGGGAGAACCGGGCAGGCAGGCACAGGTGAGCTCCATGAGGTGACTGCACTGCCGTCCCCAGGTGTGAGTGTCCAGCGGTGAGTGGCAACACGGGCGGCCCTGGGAGAAACACCATACACTGCATGTCAACAGACATTTTCATCCACTACCATTGACATCTATTGGCCATCAGTGTGCAATTCATCTGTAATAAATTGAGCAGAGCTCAGCCAGACAGGCAGCTGTCCTGGCAGTGCTTAGCATAGAACTGACACTTAGAACTTAGAACTGACACTTAGCATAGAACTGACACATAGAACTTTCATGGAATACAAATCCCCCTGGTTTGAGGGGTATGAGCTTCAGAAATGGGAAAGGTGTATATGTAACACAATAAGTAGAATTATGGCAAAAGATGGGTTCAAGTGTGTATTCTGTGGCAGTGTTTCCCTACAAACTCAAAACCCTGAACCTAAGTGTGAACGTCTTTGGCTCTGGGGTTGGGAGCCAGAGGTCTTCCTGCTTACCATGTCCCTGTGCTATCTGGGGAGACAGAACCTCGGAGCCCATCTGCACCATCACCAGGTCCTTGGGGTCCCTGGACTCACAGACATTTGAGCGGTACCGCTAGGAACACAAAGAGAGCCAGGTGGGAGGCAGTGGCTGTGATGGGAAGAGGATGAGGACTGGGTCTGTGTGTACTCCAGCTTTGGCCACAGGTTCTTGTATTTCAGTCTGGTTCCCACTGTTGCTGTGAAGGTCCCCTGGGCAAGCCACATCCCTGTCTCATTACCAGGGGCCATGTCAGTATCTATTTTGCTGTATTTGTGAAGATGAAAGGAGATCCTACTGTGGATAGGATTTTCTCTCAGCATTCCTAAATCTTGCACAAAGACAAGGTCATTTGGAGCAAACAATAACCCTCTCTTCCCTAATTCAACCCCGTCTTATGAGTAGTTACTTTGTAGGCTACCTCATGCCCCCGACTTGCAAAGTTCTGGGATCCGAACCCAAAACCACTTCCTTTCTTTTTACTTAGGTCTGATTATACTAGCAAACAATCCATTCAGTCAAGAGTGACAGAAGGCCCCAAATAAGAGTGGCATGTTCAGGAAGTTCTCAAAAATGATGGGGACGGATGAGCTTAAAGTGGTTCTTACTGGCCAAACTCATACAACAGAATAAGAATAACAGAGATAATACAAGTCACTATTGATAAAACAGGAATCATGTGCCTCATGTTTATGCAACTCAATAAATAAAGTAGAATGGAAAGCAATGTTCAAATGTGAACTAGTAAATGTGGGGAAAAAATAGTGGAATTTGCAAAGTACCATTTCACAGCCACAAGAGTAATGGCCATTCATTCAAGCAAGAATCTCCAGTGGCTGTTAAAATTAATGGCTACACAGTATTTACATGGACCCAAAGTAGCTCTGTGTAGGAATTGCAAAGGAGGAAATGTTATCCTCACAGTGGCCAAGTTCAACACTGCATTAACTAGACAATAAAGCTGACCGAAAAGGGAGCATCAACCCCAAGCACCTCTGATGTCCCAAGAGAGACACAGCATCCTTCTCCGCAGAACTCTTGTGAAAATGACAACAATAACAAGGACAACACCACCATCAGCAAATGTCACAAGATGGGGTACATTTGCCTCCTGTCAAGTTTCCTATATGTGGTTAAGGGGTCCAGTTTCTTTCTATCTCATTTCTCCTCCCTGGGCGACCTTGACCTCCTAGCTCAATATGGTAGGATGCATAGCTCAGGTGCCAGATGGACAAAGGGTGACGAATAAAGTCCAGGCCCTCCTTCAGGGCTGACACCTCACCCAGAATTCTTGCACCCTATTCTCCCAGGCCCTCATCACCACCGTATCCAAGATTCACAGTCCAGATGGGCAGTGATCCCAAAACCACCACAATCCCACTGCTGCCCTTGGCTTTCTCAGGCAGCAGAGCAAGGCTGCACTTGCTGATGAACAGAAAGCCATTCCCGCGCAACGCCAATGCCCGGGGCTATGGAGAGAGGTTTTGGAGCTGTGTGATGTTACTCTGTGCCTTCACACCCTGACCCCTGGGCTGCACACAGCTCCAAGGTAACTGGGAGGCAGCTCTGACTTCCAGAAACCCCAATCCCCTTTAGGGGACCTGGTCTACCCAAGGTATCTTTTTCCTGTCCCTCTGGAAGCGTCCCTGAAGAGAGGCTTAGAGTGGGGAAGGGCCATGTCTGCTCAGCTGGGCCAAAGGTCTTGTGGAGACACTGCAGATTAAACTTGATCACCTTGGTCTTGGGTGAGGCGCCATGCTCAGAGCTGCAGCTGTGGCAGGTGTCCAGGGAGTCCGTGAGCAAGAAGTATTTCTGGCTCATTGGGACCAGTGAAGGTGCCCTCTATGGATGCCTGAGATCACTCTCCCTCCCGCCTCCCCTAATAAAGGTTCCTGTCTCCGGACTCCACCCCCCGGCATTGGAATCCTGTCCTGCCTTCTCTGCTGGCCTGACCTTGAGTGTCTAGTTCTGGAAGGAACAGAAGGGATACAGATACCCTCACCCCCGATACCACACTGACACACACCTGAAACTCCTCCAAACCCAGGTCCATGATGGCTACTGAAGATGCTGTGATCCCGCTTCCTGTAGGGACTGGCCTGTGGTCCATCCCAGGTAACTGGTGTGCACAGCCTTGTATGTCTGAATGTGCCTCAAGCAGGTCCAGAGTTCCCCATCCGCATGCCCACTCCCCTGTCTCTGGGGACCAAAGTCACTCCCTAGGTCATGGGTGTCATGGGCCTGGGTGCACAGGGAGGTTCCCATCATGCCCTGGTAGTCAGCAGGGTCCAGTGACTCTCCTCAGTCCAGTCAGTGGACATAGTTCCATGGCCCCAGCCCTGCTGGAGATCAGAGGTCCGGCTCGGGAGTGACAGGGCATGATGGCTGGTCACATCACTGGGCAGGTGACCTTGAGAGCAAAACCAACCTGAAGGGCTGGTGATGTGGCTGTGTGCTGAAGCACTTGTTTACTGCGTGTATGGTCACAAGTTTGATTCCCAGCAGAGCAAAAGGAAAAAAAAAAAACTTACAGTCTCCATGAACAAGGGCAAGTGTGTCCAATCATAAGTCATTATCTGTCTGAGGAGCCATGGCTCTCTGGACAGTGACTCAACATGTGACTTTGGCAGAGTTCACGCCTGGGTTAACCTGAGTACCCATCCCTTCAAAATGGGAGTGTTTTGTACGACTTTCCAGACAGAAAAAAAGCTCAGCCTCCATTTTTGGTAGCAAAAATAGCTGACTTGGCCCCAAACCAGATAGAAATGAATCTGCCACTTTGGATGTTCATGCCTGCTGTGATAGTAGTGGGAGGGACAAGAATATTTAATAAACAGAGTTCTGGCTTCCTAGAGCCCAGAAGCCTGCAGCCTCCACAGGGGCAGGACCATCCAGCAGTCCCGCGCCTGGTTTCTGAGGGGTGGGCCCGGGGCAGGAAGCTTCAGTGTACATGTGAGAAAATTCAAGGAATATTATTCTTTCTCTTTGCCTTTCTTCTTTCTTTCCTTCCTTTCTTCTTCCCTCTCCCCATTCTTTTCTCCCTCCTTCCTGTCTCTTTCTCTCTTTCTTCTCTCCTCCCACCCTCTCTCTGCCTCTCTATATATTTCTCTAACTCTCCCTTTTTCTATCTTTTCTCTCTGACAGTGTCCTCCTCTGTAGCACAGGATGGCCTCAAATACAACATTCTCCTGCCTCAGCCTTCCTGAGCACAGCATTACCTAGCACAAGGAGTGTTTAACAAATGGACAGTATGACAAAGGTGCTGGTGGGTACTGAGGAAAGCCACAGGGTAACTGTGCTACTCAGGGCTCACCAGGAAAATAAAATAGCAAGAAGTGAACATAGAGACCTTTCTTCTGAGAAACTGCTCATGTGTTTATGGAAGCTGGAAGACCAAACATTCAGGCCAGGGGTGCAGATCAGAGGCTTAGAGCAGAGCCAAAATTAAGGTTCGGTACAAAGGCCTTCCGTGCGAATTCTTTCCTGCCCAGGGAAAGCCTTTCTTTGGCTCTGTTCAGGCCTTCGCCTGAGCGGAACAGATTCACACACATTAGGAATGCAGCTGCTTTCCTCAAACTCCACTGATTGAAGTGGAATCTCTTCAAAAACATCGTCAAGAAACCTCAAGAAAAGGGGCTGGGGATTTAGTTCAGTGGCGCCATGCCTGCCTAACAAGCGCAAGCTCATGATTTCAATCCCTGGTACCAAGAAAAAAAAAAAAAGAATGTCCAGAACAGTAAATTTTCACATCTGGACACTGAGGCCCAGCCAGGCTGACACATAAAGTAAATCTTCACAGTAACCCAGGGCTGGGGCAGGGGAGCCATGGTCTCCCTAGAATGGAGACAGAACAGCATAGCGAGGGCCTTGGGCAACAACCAACAGCAAAGGAGCTAAAGGATAAATGCCTTTCTCTTCCCCACAATATCCTGCCTAATCCAGCTGAAATCTGGAATGGACTTCACTGAGGTGGCCTCCTGGGGCTGTGGCCGCTGGACAAGGATGACAAGAGAATGCCCAGAGGCATAGTGAAATGTCTCTTTGGCATAAGGAATTGAACTGTGCACATGGTTATGCCACCCAGGGGGCATCCAGAGCCCCTGCAGTGGAGGGGGTTTCTAGGGGTCTGTGCAGCGATGGAGAAAATCATCACTCCAGGATGATGCATTCTGCTGCAGCTGGGTGCCCTTGGAAGGACAGGGGACATCCTCCCCAACTCAAAGACTGCAGCACTTCCTGCTGCCCAGAGGAATGAACCCAAATTCCTCCCCTGGGCTCCACCCTCTGACTGCACCTCCCCCAGCCCCACCTCCCTTCTCCATCCCAGTCCACATCTGAGTTCGGACTGGCCAAAACTCCCTCATAGCACTAGGATAATCTGTCCAAAGTCAGTCTCTTATAAACGTATTCTGAAATGATAGTTGTCAGCTTCAGGATCATCGATGCTTTGGAGCAGATAATTCCTTCTTGAGATGGGGATTCTGAAGTCTTTGTTGTGGGAGTTTCAGCAGCCCAGCATTTACCACTAACTGCCACTGGATTCCATTTCCCACTTGGGGCAATACACAGTATCTCCAGGCATTGCCCTTGTGCCCTGGGAGGCAAACTTGCCAGTAGTTGAAATGAACTGTCCTCCCATCTACCCTCATCAAGATGACACACTGTCTACACCACGGCAGCTTCAGTGCATTTGAAGGGTGTGTGCATCACTTGAAGCATCTTGCTATAGCGTGATCATTCAACATCTCAAAGACATTTCTCTCCATGGGGACTGCTGCCATCATTTTCAGCAAATGAACTGATATCGAGCTTCCTATCAAGAAAACGAGGCACTCTGTTGAAAGGTCAACAAGATATTAAAAAAAAAAAAATCAGTCCTACTCTAGGAAAACAACCACCTCAGCACACCATGCTCTGTCCAACTGCTGTTATCTGTCTCCTTGTTGACTCTGTGGGATGAAGAAACCAGCTCAGAAGAGGGAATCTGAAAGTATAAACAACACAGGGTTTAAATATGAACTCTGGTGAATTGTCAACCTCGTCTTACACCAAAGCCCAACGAAGTCAACACAGAAGCAATCAGCACTGCAGAGTTCCCAAGCCTCTCAGAGGAGATAAGTTTCTAAACTTAGGTAAAAAAAAAAATATGAAAGGGAAAAATAACCCCTGTACCATGTCCTCTCATGGGGTCCCAGGAAAGTGACTCCCATTCCATTGGGTCTCAAATGTGCTAAGTTGTGTCTGGAAAACTGAAGGATGGATATAAGGACAAAAGAGATTAAGAGTAGAAGTTTATTGAGAGAAAGCTCTAGAGAGGCAAGAGGAGTCCTAAAGTGAGTTGCTACTAAGGAACTTTTCTGGGTGTTTTTATACACAAAAATGACCATTTATCAGGCGATTCTGGGCCACACTGAGGCCAACCTGAGGGGTTAGCTTCACTAACATAGTAGCTTAGCTAATATCAGTCCTACACGGAAGGAGGCAGGTAGCAAAGGTGTACAGTGGGCATCACTCACTTCAGTTTATTTCACGTCTCAAGTAAAATGATCAAGGCATTTCAGGGAAGGGAAAGGACTCTGGATCAGGGTGTTCTGATATCTTTATCCATCTGATGTCTTGTCTAAAATCACTGGACTAGGTGGTGCTGACTGCCGTACAGTCTATCTCTAAGAAAGGCTGCAGGCCTGACTCTTCTAATTCATCTCTAGCCACAGTTTTGATGTGTTTTTTTGACTCTTTTGAGGGCCTAGACCTTCTCTGATTACCTGTTAATTTCTACCTAATTTTCCTGTGTACTGTACCCCACTCTGAGGAGGAATCTCGATCTGCCGTTAGGGGAAGACAGGAGAAAGCCAACATGGCTTCCTCACTCTTGAGGGAGTTGTAGTCGATGACAGTCAGAAATGCCTTCCAGAGGTTCTATGGAAAGGCCCTTGATACATGTCGGGACCTTGTTTTCAGCAGGTGAGTAGCCTTGAGTCTGCAAGAGACAAAGCTGATTAGGCAACTGAATGTGTACAGCCCGAAATGAAGAGCCTACACTGGAAAGACAGACTGGGAGACAGAGCCATGTCCCGACACCGTTCTTCAGGGATGGAAACAGGAATTGAAACCAGCTAAGTATTAGACCTGCTTACTCATACAGGTTATCTGTAAATCTCATTTTTATTGTTTTTCGATCTTTCTCCACCTAATGTGAATTATTTATCTAGAGATAAGGGATTTAAAGATTCTCACTGAGCTTTTATAGCTGTCATTGTGGCTTATTAGTTTCATATATACACTGGAGACTTAGCAAGGGACAGTGTATTCATTGGAGGCCCCTTTTTATATCTAGCCTTCTTGTGATATATAGTTTTGTATTATTAACCTTTCTTTCTGGGTGTTTAAGACCAAGTTAAGGTGAGATCTATGTTAATCAACTCTCTCCTCCCCTCTCCAGTTTGAAATGTAAATTATGGCCCAAGAATGGGTATTTTAATTGTTATGCTAAAAGGTTATGTTTGCCCTTGATTTCAAAATTCCCCTGGAAGATTCTGTAACTGTTATGTGCTAATGTTCTAGAGGAGTTTGACATTTAAGAGAACCATGATTGGTGAGAAACAAGCACCCATTCTATATCATAAATAGTTGTTTATTTAATCATAAACTGATTATTGAAAACATTTTATAAGCCAATATTTAATTTAGCTCTTAAAATTTAGTATTTAGGAACAAAAAGCCTAACAATAGAAAACACAAGAAAGTGTTTTAGAAAATATAGCATAAGTGTAAAGAGAGAAAAACCCTTTTACTCCTGTACAAGCAAGGGCCATTTAAAGCAGGGTTAGGCTGATGGTTCATCTCGATTTTGGAATAGTGCCCCCACTATACCGGCTCCTCTGGGCCCTTGTATTAGTTACTACAGTTAATGGCTCCTCTTGTAGCTATAACCATTTTTCACATAAATTTTTCTTCTACAAAGGACTGTTAAAACAATGGTGTAATTTATACATTTTTCTTTGACAACCATTATTCTTATTTCCCAGGGAGTGCCCAGGCCAGGAGTAGCAAAAGATTAACAATGCTCTCTTGCAGTTTTAAGGGTCTTTAAGGGTCAAAAGAAGCTCTGTATCTAAGAATAAATTCCAAGGGGGTAAGGAAATCTGAGGTTAACTTGGAGTTTCGCTTCCTGCAGGACAAGGGGAAACAAGGTGTCCTTTAGCTCTGGGGCATCGCCAGTGTCCCCTGCCCCAGGACAAGCGAACAGAAGGAGGGCTGACTTGACTCCTCACTCTTAGTGGTCTGCATGCCTATTCCTTTCACAGTATCATGCTCCCTTGATTAAAACCAGCCATTCCTTTCTTTTGGTTCAATCCCCATTGGCCTTTCTCTGAAGGTAAAGCTGAACTCTGCCACCAATGGCTGCCGATGAGATCTGAAGAGCAGTCACTGCCAGCACAGGGCGATTCCCCAGTGTCCCGGAGGAGACTGCAAGTAATCTTTGTAAGTCCCTCTTGTGTCCATCTTCTTCATCAAAGCTTTGGAGGTACTCTGGGGGTCAAGCCCTATTCCATCTATAATATTCTCAGGGTTACAAGTCTTTAAGCTGCTATCCCTGGAGGTCAAGCTCTATTCCATCTATAATATTCTCAGGGTTACAACTCTTTAAGCTGCTATCCCTCAGAAACAAGCTAACAATTTTTATCTCTGCATTATGTTTATCTCTGCATTATGTTGTCCACTTGGTGACCTGCAATTTACAATACGATTCCATAGAATTAAGAAGTGGGTAAAAGCTTTCTCTTTACATGAAATATGACTCATATCCACTTATAAATGAAGCTGGGGTCCTGATTAAACCTGTTTGGTCTGTCACTCTTATCTATTTAAACCTATGCTACAGGTAATTAAAAGGGATTTTACAAGTCTAGCAAGGGTATATCTCTATTCTTGGGTTTTTTATTACTGGG
The DNA here is from genome assembly GCA_004025085.1 of Thryonomys swinderianus. Classification (NCBI taxonomy): domain Eukaryota; kingdom Metazoa; phylum Chordata; class Mammalia; order Rodentia; family Thryonomyidae; genus Thryonomys; species Thryonomys swinderianus. The sequence continues at coordinate 8,779 of PVIC010054019.1, forward strand.
GTTAATAAAGAAAAGAAAGAGAGGGAGAAAGGAAGGAAGGAGGATGGGAGGAAGAAGGAAGGAAGGGAGGGAGGGAGGGAGGAAGGAAGGAAGGAAGGAAGGAAGGAAGGAAGGAAGGAAGGAAGGAAGGAAGGAAGGAAGGAAGGAAGGAAGGAGAAGCTTAATCTGGAGACAGAGAAAATTAAGAAAGACCATCACTCTCCTTCAGACCAGAGAGGGGCGCTGGGATAGGGAAGGAAGGAGTGGCTGAGGACCTGAGAGTCAGGGCCATAATCCTTTAGCCTCTTCAACAAAGAGGTTTAAAAGGAACAGCCTGGGTCAACCAAACCAACAAGAGCAAAAACTTTAACATAACCAAACATACCTAATTCTTTTTATAAACCCTTTACGATCTTTTCCAAACATACTTGGACCTCCTAGCTTTGTCACCATCCTGGTATTATTATTTCCATCCTGGTAGGGCAAAAACCTAATCATACAAAATCCTTTCACATCAAAAATATCTTCACACATAATATTTTTCATATTTCCTTGCTTATCTTAAAACTAGTTTCTATTTGTAGCAAATCTTGTAGATGCTAGCTCCTTGGATTTTAAAATATCCTTAGCACACTTTTCTCTTTTGGTCTCAGAGTGAGTTTATATAAATGGCTGCACTCTAATTAGGGCTGAGTGACCAACAGGTCTCCAAGTATTCTTGAGTAGCGTACTTATCTTAGTGCAAGCAGAAAGTGATGGAAGTGTAAGTTAACCCTGTAATTGGAGTTCAAGAATTATCCCAATGAACAAGAAATGTTTCAAGCATACCAATTAAACAAATAAACGAAAGGTTCTACTCAAGTTGGAATCTAAAAGTAAATTTATCAATTGGCCAAGATTTGCAGCAATGTGCACTTGTGAACACCTTAAAAGTGGCCAAGGAGGCCTTGTTCTCTTCCCTGGATCCCTAGAGAGAAGTTAACCCTAACTTTCTCATCCATTGGGACCCAGTGGTCAGGACAGGAGGATAATATTAAAGAGCTAAGAAATTAAAGTTAAAGCATTTGTCTGAAAGAGCTGATTTAGGGGACATTCAGGAGGTTAGGAGAATAATTTACCAGGTAAAAATGTTGAAGAAGCAGAGGTTGAGCAATGGGAAAAATGTGACTCAGAAGAAAGATGAAGAACTATAAAAGACCCCCAGAACTCAGAAACCATTGGCAAACATCTAAGGTGCAGGAAAATACTATGTGACAAAGTAATGTTATCCTTTTATGCACAGATATAAAACATAAACCTAACAGATGCATGAGACTTGTCTTGAGCCCATCAGAGCCTACAACACTCTATCCCATGGCCAATTACCTTTCATGGGAGTCTTGAAGCTGCAGACACTCTACTAGCTCTTAACTATCCAGTGCCCCCAAGAATGCAGTCAGACAACTGAAACAAGATATAGGATCTTTGTTTTCTCCTAGCTCAGCTTGCCATGAAAGAGAATCGTGATGTAGAAAAGTGATTAGTTCCCTCTAACATCTACGGTGAGTTAAAGAAATAAAATGTCCAAGGACCATGGGCCACAAAAAGCCAAGAGCACCAAAGGTGGAGATAGCTTCCTCACCAGCAGGAGGAAAGCTGAGGTGAGACTAGGCCAGCATTGTGTGTGGAGGGTACCGGAGAAAAAGGATACTCTTAACCCCTTCTGAAGATCTTGGTGGAACCTCCCAGCTGTCGTGGGGAAATGACTCTCAAGCTGTTAAATCTCAGATGTGTCAAGTTCATATCTCTCTAGGTAACTAAAGAATGGATACAAGGACAAAGGAGATTAAAAGTAGGAAAAGTTTACTGAGAGAAAGTTCTAGAGAGATGGAAAGGGTTCTGAAAGTGGGTTGCTACACAAACTTTTTTTCTGGGACTTTTTATATGCAAAAATGACCACATATCAGGTCTGAGCCAAGCCTAGGCCAACCTAAGGGATTCCAAGGATAGTAGCTTAGCTAATATTGATCATAGGGAAGTGAGGTATGCAGCAAGGGTGTGTATGGTGGGCATCCCTTACTCCAGCTCATCTACAGCTTCTGACATAGAAAGATCAAGGCGTTTGGGGAAAAAGGTAGGAGGAGTCTGGGTCGGGAGCTCTGGCCACCACCTGCGCAGCTCATGCCTCATCAAGGCTCCCTGGAATGGTGGTGGTGCTGATTACCGTGCAACCTGAAGCTATTCTACCTCTAGGGAGGCCCACAGGCCTGACTCTCTTCCAGTTTGTCTCCAGCCATGGTTTTAATGTGTCTTATCTTTTATAATGACTCCTTTGAGGGTCTGGTCCCTCTCTGACTGCTTGTTAATTTCTACTAAGTTAGCTGCCTATAGTAATAATATATTGTATTCCATTAGAAAAAATTAAGGAAATATTTTTCCTAAAATATTAAATGGCAAAAATAATTGTTTTCCTCTGAAAAAATAATTTAGTAGTTATTCCCCTGAATTACTTGCCCAAATTAGTAATAGGAAGAGTTTTCAAGTTCTGGCTCATAAGTCTATGTATAGTATAGGTATCTACACTTGATCTTATCCAAAAGGCCAAGAAGCGATGTATAGTATAGGTATCTAATCTCAAGCCAAATCTAAAATATGGCCCAAAGCTCATGTACCATGGTATTGATTATATTATGTGAAGTAATAGAGACTGTTTTTTTTTTTTAATTCTTTATTGGTACAATTTATATACATCTCAAAATCACATATAACATTGGGAAATTTGTACCAGTATATGCCACAAGTTAATTCTCATTTTTACCCATATCCCTACCCACTCCCCCCTCCTCCCCCCTTATACATGCTCTTTTATTTTCTTTCTGTATCATATTTATTCCTTCCCCTCATCAT
>PVIC010054020.1:0-11667 GCA_004025085.1 Thryonomys swinderianus
AAAAAAAATTGGTACATAGGTCTTGGATTCATTTCAGTTTGTATCTAGTGCATGACAAGAGACTTTAGTCTCCAATGTGCAGAAAGCCTGTTTTCCCAACACCATTTATTAAAAAGGTTATCTTTCTTCCAGAAAAAGTATTTTGCCCCTTGGGCAAATATAAAATGGCTGAGTTTACATGGTATTGTCTCTGTATATTTAAATCTCTCCCATTGATCCTGGGTCATTTTCTTTGCCATTACCATGATGGTTGTTTTGTTTTGTTTTGTTTTTTAATCTCAGTGGGAATATTGTATAATGTCAATCTAAGAGTGTATGTCCCTTGCTTTGACTTGGTTGCCCAGAAATGTTCTTGCTATTCTAGTCTCATTTGCCATTACCAGTCTCATCTGGTGCCAAATGATTTAGGATTGTTTTCTCTAAGTCTGTGAGGTATGTTATTAGTATTTTGGTTGAGATTGCATTACATATGTATATGAGTTTAGCCATTTTCACTACTTTGGTTCTTCTGACCCAAGAGCAAAGGATATGTTTCCATTTCTAATATCTTCTAATCTCTCTTTTTCCAGAGTGCTGTATTTTTCAATGCAAAGACTTTGTGTTTGCCAAGCTTACACCATGCTTCTGAGCAACACCGTTGGCCCTTAAAAAGCTTTTGTAAAGTGAGAGAAATCGCCAACAGTGAGGAGATATTGTGAAGAATGGGAAAAATTCTTTGTCAGCTGTTCCTTAAAGGAATAATATGAAGAATATATAAAAAATGAAAAAATTCAATCCCTCAAATTAAAGACCCAATTCAAATGAATAAGCACTTCAGAGATGAAAAAATACAAATAGCAAATAAATATATGAGAGATGCAAATTAAAACAGCATACATTTAATCTCACTCCCGAAAAAGAGGCTTTCATCAATCAATCCACCAATTGCAAATGCCAGTGGGTCTGTGAGTAAATGGAAACCCTTTTTCACTATTAATAGATGTGCAAATTGGTACAACCACTGAGAAAATCAGTGTTGAGGTTCCTCCAAAAACTAAAACTAGAGGCTCCATTTGACCTGAGTATTCCCTCTCTTGGTATCATCCTGCTAGAGGGCCTGTGTTGAAAAAGAAGAAAAGCTATTAAAATGTGCTGTTCTCCACACTCAGTTCACCGTGTCAAAGCTGATACACTGGAGCCAGTTTTCTCCTGTTTTTCTCTGTGGAAATTTCTCCCAATATTCTATAAAAGTAATGTAGTGCTACAATTTAATGAGGTACTTGAGGGATGATTTGGTTGACATGGAAATCACAAATAATATCCTGGAAGGATTTGATGGGAGGGAAGAAAATGGAATATTGTAAGAAATTGTTGGATCATATTGTATAAATATAGTAATTGAAAAGGTGAATGAGAAATATTTGAATTAACTCAAAAAGCAATGTTTTATTAATTTGAATTTTTATTGGTGTATTACATAGGCACATTATTATCACACACAATATTGAGAATTTGTGCCAACATATGTAAAATAAGTACAAAATTGATGCTCTTTTTATTTCATTGTTCCATTTGGGTAATCTATAGTCAGATATGACTGAGAATTGGTACTTCTTGAAAGATTTCATTTGACATTTACTATTTGAGGCTCTGTAATAATGTAGCAGAGGTTCAAGGTAAGTAAAGATCAACAAAACTATACAATGCTTTTATTAAGCCACTAGTTAGAGTTAATTCTGTGTAGCTACTTAGAAGAGAATCTCAAAACTATAACAGTGATGAATAGGATATAAGAAAAATTAATTAGTATCTTTTAATCCTTTCATATAAAAGATTATTTAAAAACATAATTTTACTCTGCATTTATTGTTATCATCAAAATATTTGATTACATACATTTGAATGGAATGGATGACAAGCAATTTATATTTACCAGAGATTTTGATGTTATGTGAATATGTAAATTGTACTGTTCAGGGAAGCAGTTTGAGTTGTTACATGCTTGGCTTATTTCTTTCTCCTAAGCAGATACATAAATATATTCATAATCTTCAGTGTCATTCAAATTATACTCTAAGTGCAAATTCATTAAAAGAGAAAAGATAAATCACTTTGCTTTATTTTTCACCACACTTATCCCCAGGTGTGGTCACAAAAGTCTTAAATAAATATAAAATCATAGGAATGACTTTGTATAGAAGATTGCTTAGTTATATTAGGTTAAGTCATTGCATAATTCCTTTTAATATTTCTCAGAAAATATTACAAGTCACTTTAAGTGCCCTAGAAGTAATGACTAAAGTATATAAAATGCTACTAGTTCTCCAACACATAGTTCCAACCAGTTTATCAAATAATTTGTCAGATCTTGTCAAAAAGAGTTACAGAAATTATCTCCCACTATTTAATGTTGGTCTAACTTCTCAATTTAGCAGCCGATGGTCATGTTCAAATCATTGGTAAAGTTTCTGCTGACTTTTCCTCTCACCCTCAGTATCATGAAGTATCCAGCCACAGGTCTTGGTGCCCAGCTTCCATAGTAAGAGTTAAATAATCCGAAAATGTAACCTTGAATTGAAGAAGAGTGGCATTTAGCAGAGTAGGTGTAAGGAAATAGCCATTACTGACCCTGATTCTCTGATGCCTTGGTTTTGGGTACAATCACGTGTCCTACATGTAGGAGTTATTGGACTTGACCGTGCAGAAGAAATAATTAGATTGCTTGTATCCTTACTTCTGTGTCTTTTGTGTCACTGCCCTGGGATTGTGCTTATAATAAAGAACTGGAACTTAAACACACCTGTAGGAAGAGGCACCACAAAATCATCTGTGGGTGAGTTTTAGTTTAAAGCAGTCACTACTGTTGAGAAACAAAAGGTGGCACAGCTTTCCTGACAACCTACAACATGCTCTGTTGTTTTGGATCCCTAATGAACAATCTAATAGGTTGACCAATGTAATGACAAAACAGAATGTTCGAGTGACTGATGTACATTGTCCACTATCTAGACTCCAGTATGATGATCTCCTTTTGCTTACAGAGCAAACATAAAGCACATATTCTATGATTTTGAAAAAAAATTGATATCATTAATCTGTCAACATAACTCCAAGATATTTTCTTGCATATCGCCCTCTTGATTTTTCTAGATCAGTTATCTGTCCCACTCTATACAAGGTCATATTTTTTTAGCCAGCTCCATTGAGACTTTGCCTTCTGACTTGCCAATCAAGATTAGAATGTTGATTTGTTGAACTCCAGAAGGCAGAGTAAATCATTCTAAATATCAGTTATGCACACTGATGGCAAACAGCATGAATTTTCATTATCTCATATAACTTCCTCTTCCATTCTGCAGTTTCCTCCAACTGGGCAAGACCTTTTGGCATTTCTAAAGCCAACAAGTCTTTGGATAAAGGACAACAACTCTTATTGGGAAATGAAAGTGGCAATAGCACTTTGACATTATTCAAAATGTTTTACCACAGGTTATTTTATCTTTGATGAGTAATGGACAAACTTTGTTAGCTCAAACTAGATGTTCATGTCCCAAGAAAGCTAATAAGATGGTGTCTTATGTATTTATGTCCCAGAGAAGATAAAAATTTGAGTCTGTACTTTTTCCTGAAACTCCTCAGCATATGTGGATAGCTGCACACCCCTCTTGCAAGAAGAAGGTCCTAAGCCTGCACTGAAAAACCTTTCTCTTAATGGAACTGAAGTCAGGGTGATGATAGAGTGAGCAGTCAGGATAAGCAAGAGTGACATCAGTTTCTACCATTCAGAAAATTACATTTATTTTCTCTGTCAAGCTTTTCAAAAATCGTTTGCCAGGGACATAGATTTAGCTCAGTGGTTCTAGTGCCTACCTCGCAAGTGCAAGGTCTTGAGTTCGATCCCAGTAACCACATACAATGCTGGGTGTGGTGACTCACGCCCACCAGCCATCAGTACCACATACCACAGTGCTAGGTGAGGTGGCTCATGCCTGTAATCCCAGCACCCGGAAGGCAGAGACAGGAGGATTGCTGAGTTCCAGGCTTGCCTGGGCTACATAGTGAGCTCAGGGCCAGCCTGAACTACAAAGCGAGACCCTGTCTTAAAAAAAAAAAAAATCATTTGCCAGTCTAAAAGAAAACTTTGTAATGCTTTTCCTCTTCCAGACTCTATCAAGTGGAAAGCCCTTCAGTGTTGATGGTATCTATTTCAGCTATGACAACCTCTTTACAGTCACAAACATGCCTGCTTCGGCCATAGAGTGTGTGTCTAGGAGCTACTTAGGATTAGTCATGCACAGTGGTACTATTTCTTAAGGAAAGTATTTTAAAAGCCAAAATATATTGTTACGTTCAGTCTGTACATCTGTACAGATTACCACCAGAGACTAACAAAGACATTTTGAAGGCTCCATGGTGCATTTGGAACATAACACAGAAGGGGAAAGGCAAGGGAAATAGGTGTCTCAAACCTACATAAAAAAGTTCTTGGGAATGCCAAGGAGCAAGGACAACATGTACTGACCTGCATTTGGAGGCATTTTCCTGTATGCTACAGGCACAGTCAGTTACACAAAATGGTTTGGTAATTAATGATACCCTTGTAAGCAGCAAATTCTGGAGATTCTTTGAAAGCCAAACTGAGTCTCATGATAAGAAACAAATTCCAAGAGGATAAAATGGGAGTAAGAATGTCTTCCTCCCCACGTGGATTCAGGCAGGATATATACAGTCAGGGCGAAGAATTAGCAACCGAAATGGAGCCACAGATTAAGCCTTCTGAAGAAAGAATGATTGATGTAGGATATTACTCATTATTTCACGATCAATGGAGAATAAATTGTGATCTGCGTCCTATGACTGCTTTTATCGATCAGCGAGGTTTTACGAGCAGATCGTGTATTGATAAAGTCAGTACCTGCTGTTCTGCTGCCAGTCTACCAGAGCACCTGGTACGCGAGATGTCAGAGAAAGTGGCTCATTTTATACAAATGACAGCGGGTGGTACAAGCTGTGAACCTAAAGGGATAGATGGCATCACTGAGACGGGGAGAAGCCCAGGGTGGATTCTAGTCTAGTAATGTGGAGGTGAAATAAAACTGCTTAACTTTTTTATTCACTTAACAGGTAAAGAAGGAAAGCCATTATTTGGAAAAATAAAGGATTCATACATGGTTTCTGAGCCCATGCAGGCAAGCAGAGAAAAATTCTTTTGACTTGTTGAATGAAATTTCATTTCATAGAATTATTGTTTGTCTACCATTTAAGAACACAGATAGCACTTAAGATCTAAACACCAAATTATTGTGTATTATTTCAATTTTAGGTAGCTATACACAACCAAATAGTATTTTCCAAAGGAGTGATATTCAAACTAATTTAATTAAAATTTATTTATTTTTTATTATATATTTACAATGAAATATTTGGAAAGATGTACCTACACACATAAACTAACAGAGAAACACGTTTTAATTCACTCAGAGAAGCACACATACTCATACACACATATAAACTATTTCCTATTTCAGTTGGTTTCTTTGACCTATTTCACATTACAGTCTAAGATTATTCTTTACATTTTTGGAATATGTACTTTAATTAACTATTCAACAGTAAGGATATTGTTCATTATTAGTTTAAAGGAACTTTTAAAACAGTTTTATGTCTCTGAAAGCATAAAGTTTTAAAATTATGCATTTAAATTTCTTTTGGATTTTATTTATGTATATATATGGAGCATTTTAAGGGATTTTTTTTACAACAGATTTTCTTCTTATACAATAAACATAAGCTACTCTACTATTTTTATCCTCAGCATGAAGAAGTAATGTATTAATATCTTGCTAAAATATATGTTTAAGCATTTTATATTTTTCTTGTCGTTAGGAATCTTATTTCTCTGTTTCCATTCCTGAGGAGCATTGCAAATATGTAAGGTTTATTGTTTTTCTATATTTCTTAGCTGCTCATTTGGCTACATCTCATTATTTAAAGTGGCTTCTTTTCAAATGATTTTCCTAAATTTTCTAGGTAATAATGCTTTGTGTAAATGTAATTATGTCACCTTGATTCATAAATTCAGAATTTCAACCTGAGCTCTGCTCTCTCCTTTGTTATTTGAGGTAACTTGTTACCTTAGTTCATATTCTCTTAGTGCAAAAACTGCCTGAGACTGAGTAATTTCTAAAGGAAGTAAACTTATTATGTCTCATTGTTCTGGAGGTAATATGCATGCCACTGGGTGCCTGCTCTCTGGTAAGGGCCTTCTTCCTGATTATAACATGGTCAAGGACATCACAGGATGATACAAAACAAAGTGAAAGCTTGCAGTATAACAAACCATCTTCTTAATCTTCTGCTTCATTAACCCATGAATCCACAAATCCATAGAAGAGCTTTTATGATCAAATCACTATTTTTTCTTTCTTTCTTTCTTTCTTTCTTTCTTTCTTTCTTTCTTTCTTTCTTTCTTTCTTTCTTTCTTTCTTTTTCTTTCTTTCTCTTTCTTTCTTTTTTCTTTCTTTCTCTTTCTTTCTTTCTTTCTTTCTTTCTTTCTTTCTTTCTTTCTTTCTTTCTTTCTTTCTTTCTTTCTCTCTCTCTCTTTCTTTCTCTCTGTCTCTCTCTCTTTCTTTCTTTCTTTCTTTCTTTCTTTCTTTCTTTCTTTCTTTCTTTCTTTCTTTCTTTCTTCTTTCTCTCTTTCTTTCTTTCTTTCTTTCTCTCTTTCTTTCTTTCTAATAGAATCTCACTCTGTAATTTGAGTTTGCTTTCAACTTCCTAGGTAATTTAGACTGGCCTTGAACTCAATGAAATTTTCCTGCTTCTACTTGGTGAATGCTGAGATTACCATCATACAGCTCCATGCCAGGGTCCAATCAACTCTTACTGGTTCTACCTGACACCATCACTTAAAACTTCTCAGTAGGGACAAGCCATCAAAGAGTTTGAGTTGGTACCTTTCAAACCAGAAGTCTTGTTTGTGAAAACTCTAGAACATTGCATTTGTCTGATGTCATGTTACGTATCTAATAATTTATGCTAATCAAGGTTTTAGTCTTCTGAAGGAATAAAAGGCCTAATTGTTCATATCTGTTGTTTCACTCATTTTTTTTCCATTTCTTACTAATTGTAGAAGGAAAAACAAAGATGCTTTGAAAAAAATTTTAAACTTCTTTACATGAATGAAATGTTGTTTAGTAGAGTGATTTGTTTTCATTTATATTAGCTATAAGTCCATTCATGTTATCAAAGAGGAATTTTATAATATTATGGCTACAGGACATAAGTAGTTATCTTTTTCTTTATTCAATGAGTTTTGGTTCAGATGAGAGAATAGAAATTTTATAAACTTGGGTACCATATTGTCTGTCTTTCACATGCTGGGGAACCTGAGATCCAGTAATTACTCAGCAAAAAGGATAGAAGCCTCCACACAAGTGGGACTGAAGATGCACTGTCAGTCCAAGACTAAAGTCCCGGCAGCTCCTGGGGAGCTGGAATGAACTGATGCTAATAAGCTGAAAAAGCTGGATTCTCACAACGTAGGTGGGCAGCAGCAATAGACTCTGCTGCTTAATTGAACTGGGGCATTTTGAATGCGCGTTGATTTCCCCCTTCTCTTTCCTTACTCCAGGCTGCAAAGCTGTTTAATGGTTTCAGTGACAATCAGTATGTGTCTTCCTTCCTTAGTTTTGCAAGGCTACAAGCCACTGATCTGTGGAAATATCCCTATAAACACGCTCAAAAGTCGACCTAATTTATCTCCAAGGCATTTCTCAGCCTAGTTACCAGTTAAGATTAAGGGCCCAGAGTACTCACTCAAAATGTTATGCACAACATAGAATAAACTATGTACTGACTTGAAAAATTACTTATGGTTTATTATAAAAGGAAATGCAGGTTCCACACAAGTATACATAGCATATCACAGAATATCTAATAAGTAGCCATAAATGGTTATTTATGTGCATTAAAAATCGGGAATAACAGGCAGTAAATATTAAGGGAATTATGTCACAAAAATAGACTGGACTTCAAAAAAATTATTTCATTCTTTTTTGAAGTAGGTAGATTGTGAAAATTATACAAAATATGATCTGCTTCATCAACATGTAAAGTGTTTTATGTAAAAAAAAGGTGTAGTATTATTAGGAAATGAGCTTAGAGATTATTGTATGAAAATATATTATTTTAAGATGAAAAATATTTTTATTATTTTAAAGTGGTATTTTCATAAGTGTATATTTTAGAATATACATAGTCCAATAATAGCACGTATACTACGTGTTATGTAACATAACAACATCTCTTTCATTTATGTTTTAGTATATGGGCTGCCGAAGCAAACATAACGATTTTTTTAATATGTCCACATAATCTTCAGATTACAGCTTCAAAGTCAATATTCCCTTACATTTGAGCAGATTTAAATGTATTGATTCTATTGATTGCTGTGCATAAATGCTACTTTCAACTCTAAAATAATAATTTATGATTGTTAGAACTCTATAATTCCAGCCCAAGTTCCCTGAAACATACAGCAATATATTGGCAGGGTTACTGACAGTAAATATAACCATAGAATTATAATATATTTTATTTAACTTTTAAAAATGTGTCAGTATTCAATATTTGTTCTCACTATTTTTCTGCTTCCAAATTTAACACAAAGCTCATGTAGGAGAAAGAGAAAGTAAAATACAGAACAGCAAGGATTTATTGATTGGATCAGCGTGATCATATGAGCATGATTATTTATTTATAATCATTCTCAATCCCCTCTTAAATCAAAACAGTGCCTTTGATGGCTGAAATATGAGCATAGCAAACAGTTTCTATGAATGAGGTAAGGAATGTCTAAAATCTACTGCGAAACAAGTAACTCAGAATGGCTCTTCCCCCTGGAATCGACAGTGCTCATGGGTACTGTGCTGCTGTGGTGGGAAGGAGCGCTTTCAGTGACACATATATAGACATACAGAGTAATGTATCACCTCAGTCCATTTTCATTGTCTTATACTTAAATAAAGTATTTGTAAGTAAGAAAGTCATACCAGTTGTAAATAAGCAGCATTTTTATTGTTTGAAAAACTTTATAATTTTAGATTTTTTTTTTTTTTTTGAGACAGGGTCTCGCTTTGTAGTTCAGGGCTGGCCCTGAGCTCACTATGTAGTCCAGGCAAGCCTCGAACTCAGCAATCCGTCTGTCTCTGCCTCCCGAGTGCTGGGATTGCACGTGTGAACCACCACGCTCGTCACTGTGGTATGTGGTATTGATTGCTGTGGGTGTGAGTGACCACGCCAGCATTGTATGTGGTTACCAGGATCGAACGCAGGGCCTTGCGCTCGTGAGGCAGGCACCTGAACCACTGAACTAAATCTCCGGCCCTTTTTAGAATTGATTTTATTGTTGCACTGTATATGTACATTAAGGTCACATTCAACATTTAGGGTTTGTACACGGCACATATATGTTCTCAGTTTTTCTTATTCAATGCTCTATTTTTACTCTCTTGTTCTCTACATGTTTGTGATTTTTATCATAGTTATGATAGAACACAGAGTTTTAAAATCTGCTGCAAAGTAAACTAGGTAATTTTAAAATGTTTGGAATGCTTGTAAATATAATACAACATTTCATAATAGTTATATTTAATTTGTATGATACAGTAATATGTATCTGACATTTTATGTTTGTGTGCAGTGTCACTGATAAATTTTAATTACTTCTCATAGTTATACATTTTTTACATTTTTCTAATCACACAGATTGGAAGCTTAATATTATAAAGATATTAATTTCCAGGATGGGGATTTAACTCAAGTGGTACAGCACCAACCTTGGAAACACAAGGGCCCGAGTTCAATCCCCAGTACTGCAACAACAACAACAAAAAGATATCAATTTCGTCAAATTTGATTTATAGTTTCATTATTATTTCATTATTATCATAAATCACCAAAAGCTTTTTTCTTTCTTTCTTTTTTTTTTTTTTGACACAGGGACTCACTTTGTAGTCCAGACTGGCCCTGAGCTCACTAGGTAGCCCAGACAAGCCTCAACCTCAGCAATCCTGCCTCTGCCTGCGAAGTTCTGGGATTACAGGTTTGAGCCACCACACCTGGCACTGTGGTATGTGGTATTGATTGTTGGTGGGCATGAGTCACCATGCTTGGTATTGTGGTGTGTCGTTAGTAGGGATTGAAAACAGGACCTTGCACTTGCTGGGCAGGTACTGAAACCACTGAGTTCAATCTTCAGCCAAATGTAAAGCCTTTTAGAGGATAATTGCAAGCTTATTCTAACTTTCTCTTTTCTTTTTTTTTTCTTTTCTTTCTCTTCTCTTACTAAAAGCCAAATCCTATGAAGAGTCAGGCCTACCTTAAAGTAAATATAGACTGAAAATTTATACAACAACATAGCAAGATTTATTACCAAGGAAGCAAAAGCAGCACAATGTGATGTTTGTGTAAGAGCAGACAGATGAAGCAGTGATGCCTACTAGAGAATTCAGAAATATATCTATTAATGTATAGACCCTGACATTCAGTTACTAATGCAATTCACTGGGAAATCAAAGACTGTCAAAAAATTGTGCTAGTTGAATTATTCTCATGCTTAAAAAAGAATGTATTTGAGTCTAGAGATGTACAAAATCAATGAATTCTTTATTGGTACATTTTATATACAGCTCACAATCACACTCAACATTGGGGAATTTACACCAGTATATGACACAAGTTAATTCTCATTTTTTGCATAACCCTACCCACCCACAACTTCCCACCCCTTATATACATGCTATTTCTTTTTCTTTCCAAATCATATTTATTTTCCCCCTCATTACATTCCCCCACAACATTCCCTTTGAATATTTCCTATTTTACAAGATATATCATACATTCTAGAAAAGCAATTTAAAATGGACTATAGATATGCATGTGAATATTGTAACAGAAACATATTTTGACTAACTTGGAAACAACTCTTCAACAAAATAAATAGTTCACAAATGTAAAAAAAATGAATATATACTGTATTATGCATACAAACATCAAAACATCATCAATAAGGCATAGAAGTAAGCTGTTTAGTAAGAGAAAATATAAGAAACATAACTGATAAAAGTTCATAGTTAGAGAACATACTGCTCATAAATCAGTGAGTAAATGATAAGTAATATAACACAATGACACAAACTTTAATATTCCCTAGGTGCAAAGATACCCAAATAGTAAGAGAGCATTTGTAATGCCCACTGACACTGAGGTTTATGAGTGTAGTACAACACAACAGACGTTCCAGTATCAGCATATTCCCATCAACTAAAGCTATCTCCTTTTTTTTTCTCCCTTCTAACTAGCATGATCCATTCATAATCTTCACTGCCTGATCACTGCCTCATTTCCCACTAGAGCAGCTAGGCAGTAGGTGACTAGCTTACAGCCTGGCTTTTGACAGTGGAATGTGGGTAAATGTGGCAGCGTGCCAGGTATGAATGGGAAATTTAGGAGAGACTCCAGTGTTCTGCCTACTTCTCTTGTGATCCTCTGATTCATTATTGGAAATGTCCTCCAACCGAGAAGAATGAGGACACACAAAACAAGCTTGAAGTAGACTTGCCAACTGACATGTGGCTTCACCAAGGGCCCCACAGGATTAAGAGCAAAAAGTGTAAGTGTTCTTACAAA
>PVIC010054021.1:0-11667 GCA_004025085.1 Thryonomys swinderianus
TTTTTTTTACGGAGACTCCAAAAAGCAACTTGACAAGTGTTCCCTAAGTTTATCATTTTAAACTTTCAACTGAGAAACATTGTTTTGTTAAGTTTTGATTATGTTAATATATTTGTCATATCCATATGTTGAAAACTGTTTTAAGCTAAGCAGCAAAGATAAACTATGATGTCCAATGTATAGAATCCTGACTGACTGTGTAGCTGTCAGTGAAGGAGCTATTCAAGTTATATTATCTATGATTGTAGCATCTTTATTACATCTTTATGTAGCACCTTCACTGTTATAATGGAAAACACTGATCATTTAATTTTTGCACAAAGTACTGTGTAAATTTATATCAGTACTCTCTATTCAGGTCATAGTAAATTATTCAAAGGAAAATGAAACTAATCTAGTCTAGAACTGGAAAACTTGTTTAAGGCCACAGAATGCAAGTAGTTTACCTGTCTTCCCAGTGTTATGGATGAATGTGTTCTCCAAAGATGCTTTGTCCCAGCCCTGAAACTTCAGTTTTTTAAGATTCACATTTACTTGAGTGAGATCTTCATCAATATTGATAGGAGATTGCTTTGGGCTATTACATGTTGGATATTTCTTTCCCCAGTTTTTCTGATTCAGTGCTCCTAGGGCAAGAAAAGAGTTGTTAGTTTCTAAAATTACCACACTGAAACCAATTTTGTATTATAACTAGTGGGCACATTATATAAAAATTAGACACCACAGTAGGAAAAATGATTATCTTTGCATTAATTCATAAAATAATTATGACTGTATTAAGCTACTTTTCATACCTTTTTATTAATATATGTTTGCAATTGACAATAAGTAGATTTCTCATGGGGCATTGCTATCACATCTCAGTCTGTTTTCCTTTCCTTTCCTCTCTTCTCTCCTGTTTCTTCTCATTGCCGGATCCTCTTTCCATCTCCACAGTGTATCTCTCTGTTTCTTATCTATTATTTATCTCTTTAAATTATGTATCCTTTTCTTTACTGATACTTTTATTTTCTTTATCCATTGCCTGCCGAAGGGCATATGGCCTGCTTCCAGACTTAGCTATTATGAATTGTGCTGCTTTAGGTTCCACGTTTTAATGTGAAACCCAATCAATAGAGGCCTGTGAACAAAGGCTCGCTTCAGCCCTCCGAAGCTTCCGAATCCATATCCTTGCTATGAAATAAGGCGGTCAACTTTAATGCAGTGTTCTGGGCTGAAGAGGCTCAATGACAGAAGTTCTGATCTCTTTTGCAATTTCCACGGAAGTTTCCCCTTAGACTCCCTGTCAGCCTTTCTACTGAATCATGTGATCTGTTTTCCATCTATTTGAGTCTGACTTACATGAACACATACCTACCCACAAACGCACATATATACACAAAACAGAATCATCAGGCTACCCTTCAAATCTCTCTTTTCCCTCTACCTTTTCCTTTCTTTTCCCCTGAAATATAAAAGCTACCAAGTCTCACTGTTAGCAATAAGAAAAAAAAACCAGAGCTTTCTATAGAGCTTTTTATTTACTGTGGATGTCTACTTGTTCTAGGAATGAATGGTCCTCTGAACCCAAAGTACCCTATTTTGACTTTGTCTCATACCTCTCTGAAACCATGAACCATCCCTGGTGCCCTTGTTTCACTAAATGAACACCCAAGCAATACTAAGAACAGATACATTCTATACACTGTTTCATTAAAACACTTGAAATGTTGTGATCCACGTCTTAAACTTTTCTCTGGTTAAACTGTAGTACATTGGCTGCTGCACAAAAAGTGCCAAACAATAGCACCATTTTTACAGTACACATCCTTCTGAATTCTTTGCTTTAAGAAAATGTGAATAGATAAGGTCAAGATATTGAATTTTAGGGAAATTATGTGTTAGCATGTCTTTGGAATAAGCCTAGTGTGTCATTTTTATGTGATAAAGGAGACAAGGTGGACTAACTCCAGTGCAAGCTCAATCTAATGGCCACCTCTCATCATGTGACAAAGCTAATCTGCATAATTTAGCCCAAGGGAAAAAAAATAATCAGTCCCATAATAAAACCACTTATGTAGTCAGGGAGAAACTAGTTAATATATTTCACAGCAAGGTATCTATCAGAATGCTTCAATAGGTGCAAAAAAATGTATTTTATTTTGGAATCTGGTTCATTCCTAGAGAGTGTTGGGCTGTAATGTACTTCAAATATGCATGGTGATGTATATTTTTGCTTCTAGGAATAGTTTTAATGATTTGAGGAATAAGATAATTGATTTATTTTTAAGAAACTGTGGCATGGTGCCAAAATCCCTGCTTATTTCGCTAAGGTCAGTGTTGCAGAAACAGTGAGCCGAACTGTGACACGAATCAATAAGGTTCTTCGGATTGCTGACACCTTAAAATACATTTAAAGTACACTTAGGGAGAGCCACATAGCTGAGGTTCCCAAACACATGACATTTTAATTCTCTTATAATAATGCTTGCAATGTAAAGGCCTGCTCTTTTCTAACGTGTTTCACGATATTCTCCACTTGGATGCTAACTGGCGTCTTTCCTTTGCTTGTCAAACTCGCACTCTTGACTTCTGCTCCGAAACAGACTCCTGGCCTCCCCTCCACTTGGAAGTCCTCCAGGGGCTTCTGACCGCCCTCTACTGAGCCCTTTGGGGTCTGCCTTCAAAATCCATCTCTAAAAATCCATTTCTCAGCTCCATCATTGTCACCCCAGCTCAGGCCGGTGCCTCCACTTGCGTACACCTCTGTACCCCATGTGAAGCATCGCCCGAGAGAAACTGTCAGGAGAGGACCCACCACAGCCTTATTAAGTCAGAATCTGTAGTTTGGCACAGTTCTGAGGAAATTCACAAACATAAAATCCGAGAAGTGCTGGCTTGGACCCCCTAGTACTTCAAATTGTCCACAGCTACTTCTTTTTTTCTTCCACAATCTTTTTTTTTTTTAAAAGACAGGGTCTCACTTTGTAGTTCAGGCTGGCTCTGAGCTCACTATGTAGCCCAGGCAAGCTTCGAACTCAGCAATCCTCCTGTCTCTGCCTCCCGAGTATTGGGATTACAGGCATGAGCCACCACCCCCTGGGCCTGTGGTATGTGGTATTGATTGTTGGTGGGCGTGAGTCTCCGCGCCCAGCATTGTATGTGGTTACCGGGGATCGAGCTCAGGACCTTGTGCTTGCGAGGCAGGCGCCGGAACCACTGAGCTAACCCTCCGGCCCATCCACAACATTGTTTTCTACTCACTCACTAAGTGGAAATTCTAGATGGCCGTGTCCCCCAAACTCCCGCTCCCTGGTGTACATGCCCTGTAAAACCCCTCAGTTTAAACACAGGCAGGACTTGGGTGTGGCAGGGGAGACTCGCTCCCTTCGTGACATCACATGGCATGAAAAAGGCGATGGGGCAATTGCTGCTGGAATTGCTATCAAAAATCCTGGCAAGCTGGAGGGATTCCAAGTGGGCCAGAGGCTCCCGCTGGCTTGGAGGACCCACCTGATTGGCAGATGCAGTGTTACCAGGACCGAGGGCCAATTCTAGAAGCAGAGAGTGGCTCCCAAGCTTCCCGCTCCAACAAACCACAACCAGGATTCCTGGCCCTACACCCTTGAGGAAGTCAGTTCCCACCAGCGATGCACAGGACCTCAGAAGAGAACCCTGTGCTTCCAATGAGACACCAACCAGGATGGAAAATTTCCAGTCAGTTTCTAACACAAACATACTAAGTGAAGAGAACTAAAATGTGAAGTAAGGAGGGAATTAACACAGTAACATACCAACAGAGTGTGTGGAGCAAAGGACACAAATGAGAGCGAAAGGAAAAAATCACCTCCTGTTCTTTTCCTATTCTTTTGCATTGTTATTTATTAGGTTTGCCTTTAAATATCATAGGGACAGATAAAATTATAATATTGTATAGTAGTTTAATATTGTGTAAATTCATCAACTGGAATCCACTGAAAATTATTAGGAATATATAATAATCCAAATGTTGATTTATTAGTAAGGTTGCCATAAACTAGTGCTATTTAACAAGATTTGAATTTGCAGACTTAAAACTGATTCATTAAAGATCAAGTTATTGTTAAGAAGAACATAGATGCACCTTGGAGATATACTTGTAAGTTAAATAAATAGGACACAGATACATAAATACCATATCTTTCCTTGAGTATGAGGAACTCAAGGTGTAAATGAATCCCAAAATGTATGATAGGTATTGTGAAATAGGAAGAAAATGTTCAAAAGGAAAAGGGAAAGGGCAGGTAGAGGAAAGTAAAGAAGGGAAAGAAAATATTTGATGGTTAAAAAAAGAAAACAAAGCTTATTCATATAGGGGTGGGAGGTTGTAGAGAGGGCAGGGGAAAGGCAAAAATTGAGAATCAAGATGTGTCATGTACAGGTACAAATTCTTAGTGTTGAATGTGAACACAGTGTTATGTATAAAATGTACCGATAAAATCAATTAAAAAGAAAAACAAACAATTTCTAATCTTAATGAACTTTTAGTTAAGGTTCTCATGTAAGAAAACATTTGGGTCTATATATATTCACATACAAAAATATGAAAATGAAAATTTAAGTATAATATTGGAATGAAAGACTGTAGTAACATCTGGAGGAACTAAATGACTTCAAGGCTGGGAATTTAGCTCAAGTGGTACTACACCTACCTTGGAAGCACAAGGGCCTGAGTTCGATCTCTGGTACTGCCAACAAACAAACAAACAACAACAACAACAAAACCTCATGCATGATTCTCTGCACTATAGGGCAAGGAATTCTTCTACCTTGGTGTTAGAAATGTAAACTAGTACAACCACGGTGGAAATCACTGCTGCAATTGCTCACCAAATGAAACCTAGAGATACCATTAGATACAGCTGTTCCCCTTCTCTGTACCCTCCCAGAAGAGTTAAAGGCATTGCTGGGATGCATGTATACCCATGTTTACAGCAGCACAACTCACAATAACTAAATATTAGAAGTTGCCTAGAGATGGACAAAGAAAAAGTGGTATTTATACACACTGTATCATAAAGAAGGATACAATTGAGTTATTTGTTGGAAAATGAATGCAACTTGAGATCATGATGTTAATGAAATAAACCAGACACACAAGCTTAAATATCCTGTGATTTGTCTGGTATGAGAAACCCAAAATATAAATAAAGGGCAAAATAAAACATGTATGTGACAGGGAGATAGATCTTTTGGAAAGAGGAATAGGACCAATAATTGAGAAAAGGGGAAGAGAGTCAGGAAGGAAGTGGATGAAAAAATGAATTAAGATAAGTTATGTGCATGTATCAATTCTCTGTGACGAATTTGACCTTAAATAGAAACATGTACTAATAAAATTAATGTTTTTTGTAAAATTACTGTGGCCTTGCTTCCCAGCTGAAGTTCTAGAATGTTTTTGACTTCGAAAAATCCTATATGAATAAAAACATGACAAAACATAACAAACAGTGCTGCTCTGTGGTGCAATAAATTTGTTTGCTCAGATCACAAAGGAAGAAAATAATAACACAAGATAAAAAGACCTAAGGAAATCACACCATGAAATACTATTGCTTTAGAGAGTAGTAATCAAAATCTGACAACTTATGGTAATAAATGAAATCAATAAAAATTAAATATGAAGACATTCATAAGAGATCATATATTAACCTATTGCTTAAGTCAGTAAATGAAATAAATTCAAGAATAAGAATTTTGATTGTGACAAGAGATCACAGGGGTGCAGATTTATACAATAGAATTGAGAAAAAAATACAGTGTTGTCTTGAAGGATTTTGGAACATTTGAGATATATGGAAGTGTGAAAGAAAAAAGGAAGATGATGACTCCCTGAAAATTGACTAGAGAAGACCAGGACCCTCATGGTACTAGCCACTCTGGCAGGGAGTATGGGAAGGAAGGAGTCTCTGGATCTTCCTGTGTGTCCCTTGACTTTGAGATGTCTATGAACATTTATTAGGAAATCATCAAGAGCATGGGTTTGGGAGCCACTGACAGTTCTGGGATACAGATCAAGACTGCAGAGCATCAGTATGCTGGCGGTGGTGCAGAGCCACAGATGTGGATGAAACATCTCTTTGCATCAGCCAGGGGAGGGTCGGTGCAGAGAAGACATAGAAACCATTCATATTTAGGCAGCCGAAGGAGAAATGGTGGAACCAAATGAACTTAAGATTGAGTGACCTGAAAAACAGTTCTGCAACATCTAAGAGAAAATAGTTTCATGAAAGTCCCAGAAAGACAGTCTCAACGGTGACAGCATCCCATGTTGGGCATCCACACAGATTGCCTGTGGTCATGACTGAAGAGTGACCATAGGATTGTTCTTCCTAGAATAAACAATTTCCATAAAATCACAAACTGGAATTCAAATCAGAGTGAATTTGAGGTGACAAAATAGAATTGAAGGAAAGAATAATCTAGGACTCAGAAACAGATGCAAAGATGAGGAATGGCATTTTTTAGTGACAGAGAGGACACAAGTAGGTGTATGGCAGGATCAAGAGGAAAGTTGTTTACAGTGGAGTTTGAAGTATGGAAGGTTGGTGATGAAGTTCCTCAAAGCGATGAGATGCTGACCATGGATGGAAAACTGTTGGCCCCTGATTAAGAAGGAAAGAAACACAAGGAAATCATGGAAAAGACAAGCATGTAGACCTAGCTACATTTAGAAGATGGGAGTAAGAAATCTGAAGGTTTGTGGCCCAGGGCTTCTGTTTAAGATAGGATCACAACACACAGAAGGAGCAGAAGTTGGAGAATTCAGATGAAGTTCAACCCTACTATAAAAAATCCTCACTCACATCAGCCTCAGTTTCCTTACTGGGGTCTGAATAATAATTTCTCCCACTCAGATTGTTAGAATGAAATAAGATAATATGGGTAAATGGGCTGACATTACAAAGCGTCTCAAACTATTTGTCTACTGTTTCAGAAGACCAGAAGTCTGTAGATTCAGGCTGGTGGGAGCCACTGGGTGTCATCTGTGTCATGGGTGTCATGGGTATCATCTGTAATTTACTATGTGGAAAAAGATAAGTTAATAAATACTATTGATTTTCTTTTGTTCTCTTCAATATTTGCCACAGACGCTTTTCAGAGGGAGAAGTGAAAGCTGCCAAGAAGCAAATGAAGAAATGCTCAACATCATTGGTCATTTGAAGATGCAGATGAAAACAACACCAAGATTTCATTTCACTCCACAAAAAAATGGCTGCTATCTTGAAATTAGCCAGCAACAAATGCTGGCGAGGCTGTGGAGAAAAAGGAATCCTTCTCCACTGTTGGTGGGAACATAGACTGGTACCACCTCTATGGAAGTCTGTGTGGAGATTCCTGAAAAAACTAGGATTAGAGGTCCCATTTGACTGTGCTATTGCCCTGCTAGGAATATACACAAAAGAATTGAAAGAATCATATCATAGTGACATATGTGCACCCTTGTTCATAGCAGCTCAGTTTGTGATGGCTCAATCTTGTAAACAACCCAAATGACCATCAACTAAAGACTAAATAAACGTGATTTTTCTATAAAATGGAGTATTACTCTGCCATAAAGAACAATAAATTTGAGTTACTTATACTCAAATGGACATACCTTCAAGACGTACTCATAAGTGAAATAAATAGGTCACAGATGTGTAAATATTGTATCTGTTCTCTGGTTTGAGAACAATGAGATATCAATGAGCTCTAGAATGTATGATGGTTACTGTGAAATAGAAAATATTCAAAGGGAAATATGGTGGAAGTGTGAGTAGTGAGTGGTAAAGAAAAAATGTGATAGTAATAAAAAAGGGAAAAAAGCTTATGGACTTGGGGGTGGAGGGTTGTGGGCTGGGTAGGGGAATGGGAAAAATGAGAATTAAATTGTGTCCTATACTGGTACAAATTCCCAGTATTGAGAATGGTCATGATATGATGTGTATACACGATGTGTCAATAAAGGTAAAAAAATGCTGTTGAACAATTGCAACCATGGTTTCCTCTGCCATACTCCCTTTTAAATCATGAAAAGAAAGTGACACTGATGAAGTCCAATGCTGCAGTGTTTCAGTTACTGTATCTAGGGATCAAGTATTTAATCAAAATCAGAAAATCAGATGGAACTTAAGCCCCAGGGAGTACAGAAGTTTTTTGGTTTTCTAAATCCCACTGACAAGCCATCACTTTTAAAAGGGAGGAAAGGTACAGTGATTACGTGAATTTATGATTAATGTTATGACCTTTATGTTCCCTGGTTTGGTATAAATGAGTAGTGTGTATTTTAATATTCAGGAATGTGATTGAAGGTAACACAGGTGAACTCACTGCAGGATTCTTTTCTATAGCACTTGCTATTAACTAGCTGCCCTCAGGGTAAACCAGGCAAACTGTGTGTGGAATGACAAGAGAGAAACAAGAAAGATTCTCTTTGTTGCTGCCTTCTGCTATTACATGCCTAGGAGACTGCAAATATAAAACCATGGTGTGGCCTTCAAAATTACTCTTTGGTTTGAGAAATTAAAAGAAAAATATTTCTTGTAGACAGCTCAGAAAGTTTTCTGCACACTCCTGCACACTTCCTGCACACTCTGGAAGTAATCAACTTTCCTCTTGCTGATAAGCCACACTCAGGCAGTGGAGTGAATAAGAGTGCAGATCTCTGACAGCGCCCCCCCCCCCCCCGTGTCCTCACTCTACACTTACTGCTCCCTGCTTAGGAGTCACCACTGTGGATGGCTGTTTCCCACCTTTGGTTGTGGAGAGAGAGAGATTCAAGGTTGAAACGTGAGACACACCTACACCTTGGCACACTTTTTCTTATGATAGGGCCTCTGCCAACATTGTCTACAGAATTGCTTCACTGTTTTAGTTACAGTATGGCGTTCACAAGGCCACAGCTTCTGCCTTAATTCCTACAGAAAGCTGTTTGCCCCTCCCTTCTGTAAACACATCACAAAATTCTGTAGTACCAGATCTCCTAGATGCATGTGCTGGCCACATGCAAAGTAAGAGAGGACCCATTATGGTAGCAGTCAACCCACTGCCTCTGCTATAAATTCTATATTTCATATTACCCCTAGGTCCCATCAAAACTTAATGTCTCTCAGAGACAGGAGGATTGCCGAGTTCGCGGTGGCTTGCCTGGGTTACATAGTGAGCTCAGGGCCAGCCTGAACTACAATGCGAGACCTGTCTCAAAAAGCAAAAAAACAAAACAAAACAAAACAAAAAAACACCTTAATGTCTCTGAATACAGCTTTTATGTGTTCATTTCATTATCCATTCATCAAGTATTTATGAAATGCCATAAAAATGTAGGCTTAGAAAATAGACTCAAGAGTGAATTATACATAATATAATTATATATAAATATATAATATATATTGGCCAAACTTCCTATATTATATATAAATATATAATCTGAATTATATTATAATAATGAATTTTATTATAATATATAATAATTACATAATATAATCTAATATTATTATAATTATATATAATTATATATAAATATAACACAATATAACGTGAAATAGAAATATACACAGAATATTCTAGGAACTCTCATATAGTATGCAATGTAGATGGGTCAAAAGAAGAAGTTATGAAGTGGGTGACGCTGGGTGAGAAGACATTCATGCTAATCTTAAACGATGGATACTTGAAGGCAAGGAGGAAATTTAGAGCTGTAGCATCAGGTAGAGAGAACAGATCAGTGCAGAAGGGGGAAAGTACGGCTGTCTGGGAGAACAGCAGGAATCCTATCCTGGGACATAAACTGGAAGGCACTGGGAGGAGAGGGCACAATGGGTAGATATTGTGGCTCTGAATGCCAGCACAAGTGCTCTGAACTTACGCCAGCAGATTACTGTCATGGTCACATTTAAGTATTGTGAAGATTGAAACCCTTTAACTTCTAGGTACTAATTTTGACTGGAAGGCAGGAAAGATGAAGGAACAAGAGGAGAATAGGTGTGCCTAGCAGCAACAGGCAAACAGGAGACTATTTTCACTCTGTTGTAGAAAGGAGAGCAATTTAGAGAAGAAAAAATCCACAATTAGGCTGATTTTACAACAGCAGAGTAGAGAAATGAAAAAAGAAAGTTAGGTCAGGAAAAAGAAAGAAAAATAATTATAACATCATCAACAACAAAACAAAGCTAAAAATACCATCAAAATGACCCTTACTACTTTGGATCTGTTGTCTCTTGTAGATGGTATGGGCAGTAGCAGGCACATCGAAGTTGATTAGACAACTGAAATTGATTGTCTCTCCCAGACAAGGAGACAGCCATCATCCCTTATCTAGGTTCTGAATACAATGCCTGAGCTGAGCTCAATGAACTCCTGCAGGCTTGAACTCTGCAGGAGTCCAGAATCTTGCAGATGGAATTGACTCCACCAATTCACTGATGGCTGGAGTTGACAGGATTCCCTCACTCTTCTACTGCATGTCGTTTTGACGTGGTAGACCAGTTGGAGGAACTCACTGATGGTCTCTGTTTGGGTTCCAGTACCACTGCCACACCTTTTCAGTGTCCACAGACAAGAAGATGGTGTCTCTGGAGGTTCTTCCCCATGTGACAGTTGTGTCCAGTTTGGGCCACAAGGAAATAGAGATTCCAAGGCCTTCTGATCTTACCCCAGACTGGCCCACAAGAGAATGGAAGTCCCACAGGCTTTTGATTTGGTCCCCATGCCAGGAAAGCTGCCAGCCAGTCCTCCCTGCCAAAACTGTGCAACCCTAGCCATCGCACCTTCCCAGACTGGCCCGCCCATCATAGCTTTTGAGGTGGGGAAAATGTAATTACACATCATTGCTTGACTCCTCTGTACAGTACTCTTAATAGCAGTTTTTTCTGTTCTTTCTAAATAATTTTCAGGTTGGGATCTCTTTATCTCTCCCAATAAGGTTAGCAAATAATTTCCTTTATGAAAGCAAACTGCTTGTAGTTTTTACATTTTTCTCATAATTGAGGCCACATAGAGCACTTTTATTCACACAATGTCCACATATATATTTATATATTTTAACTAAAATATAATGTGTATGCATTTCCTCAGCATTATCATACTTATGATAGAGTCACAACTGGTTCTTGCCTGTGAAGATCCTATTGATTGGGAGGGTCTTTTTCCAATACTCCCAATATTTCTATATTCTTGATAAAGTTTGACACTCAGAGTTGGTACAATACTGTTTACAGAATGAAATGGAGATACAGATGGACATTCGAGACTAAAAATGCCCCAACTTTGCCATTATAAAGAGTAGGTTCTACTTTAGGTATTTTATTTGGGAAATATCACAGTATATAGTTAAAACTATGGGATGTAAGTTCAGACTTCCAGCCTGGAAACCTTGTGCTTATCCTACCAATTATGTGTGAATAATTTTCAGTCAACTCTTTTCATCACACCATTCCTCAGAATACAGATCCTATAAACACTGGCTTCCTAAGATCACTGTGAGGCCAAAAATGAGATAGAAAAAGAAAGGGGGACCGTCAGCGCTGTGCTTGGCATATATAGTCCTCTCTTTCAGGCATGTCACTTTGTTTTGCTTTGTTTTATTTTACTTTTTGCCTCACTCCTTTTTTTTTTTTTTTTTTTTTTTTTTTTTTTTTTTTTTTTTTTTTTTTTTTTTTTTTTTTCGTA
>PVIC010054022.1:0-11657 GCA_004025085.1 Thryonomys swinderianus
AGGGGAGTAGGAGTCACGTACAGTTCGGAAGGGGAAGGCGAAACCGGCTTGCGGGCGACTTGGCGTCCGTTACTGCTGAGTAACAGCCTTCACACTACGCTCCAGTTTGAAATGGACGACGAGTCTGAGAAGGACAGAGACTTTACATGGCCCTCAAAGCGGACATGGGGCCCGCTGGAGGAGGATATGCTAAAGCAAACTATTGACTTTTTATACATACAATATGGTCTAGTAAATTCTGCCTTTGTCTCCAAGATGGATTTAATTGTTTTTCATTCATTATCTGTGCAACATTTATGAAAAAAAATATTGACTTACTTGACATATGAGTACTCTATTTAAGGCCAAATTGCCCCCAGCATAATGAGAGGTCAGTAGGGTCCCATTCGGCTAATCCTGCAGATTGCTGGCCTCCCCAGCCACCAGCATTGAATTACAAATGGGATGGTGGTTATGCGAAGCCCAGCCTGAGAGCTCTTTGGGGTATTCGCATTACTTTTCCTTTCTCTCAAAAGACTTCAGGACCTACTTCCTGGCTGCTGTGCATCAGAGGCCGGCCTGGGGTGCCGTGAGTCCCAGAAAAGCAAGTTTCCCCTGTGATGGGGACGCCCCGGCCACCGGCCACCGACGGGAGGACAGGTCCTCCGTGTCCCTCTTTACAGCACACGTGCCGTTTGAGCACCAGTTCAAAGAGCATATAGAAACGTGAACTGCATTAAAGTATGAATAAAGGAACCACTGGTATCTCAGTGCTACCCGCTCTGTTCACATCATGAGCCTCCGTTCTGTCCTGTGGATGCCTGCAAAGGCGTGTTTGCCAAGAAGGAAATGTGTTCAGAAAGGGTGTCTAAGCGAGAAAGGGACAACATGGCTCCGTGATGCGTGATTGGTGCTGGTGTCACACTCTCCAAACTGGCTGGCTGGCGGCCTGCGGACCTGGCTCTGTCACCCCCGGCCCTCTCTGCCTTGTCACCTGAGCTCTGACTTCCGACAGGCTCTGCTGCCCCATCTGCCGCCGGGAAGCCAGCCTGGCGGAGAAGACCACAGAGATGTTTGTGGTTTGCCAGAGTTTAGAAATCAACAGAAAATTAAGACCAAGTGCTGAATGCGTGCCTGAAAGTCTTTTTATAGATGAGCATCAGAACGCGCGTGGCCTCACTGAAGCTGCCCTTTGAAGGCCTCTTCACTGGGTCTTCCAGGGCCACTGACGTTTAACCCTTTCCTGACAAGCCCAGCTCCTGGGACACACCAGGCACATGTGGCCTGTGTCAGCACGTTCACACAGCCCGGAGCGGCTCCCTTCCTGTGGGCAGAGCAGCCATGTGGAAGGAAGGCAGAGCAGCGCCTGTGATCTCCAGGAGACTTTGCTCCGCCCTGAGGCATGGCTTCAGAAGTGCTGTGCTTGAGTTCCAACTCCAGCCGCTCAGGGGCGCCAGCCCCCAGCCTCTGCCCCGGGGCGCAGTCGGCCCCTCTGGCTCCCGTGAGCACAGCCCTCCAGCCAGCGCGTCCTTGTAACTCGCTAAACCCAGCCGCACCTTTTGCGCACCCGGGTGTGAGCAGCTTCCACAGAGCCCCACACTCGGTCCGTCTCATCATCACGCCTGGAGGGCGTGCGGCTGCCGTGTTGTGCCTGAGTGTGCGCCTTTGACGGAACAGACAGGCGCCACTGGAAGGTGACAGAGGTGCAGGAGACGGGAGAGTGGCCAGAGCTCAGCTCTCCTGGCTCCGTGACCCGCGCAGCCGGTCCAGAGTCACTTCCCCAGCGTGCCCCTGAGGGTGCAGCGCTCAGGCGGAGAGAGTGGAGGCCCTCGCTGGGTGGTTCTGAGCACGAGTTCACGCAGGAACCGGTTTCACTCTGACTCGAGGGACACGGTCCGTCTTCTCCGGTAGACAGTCACCTCTTACATAAGACATATCTCTGGGTTTCAGGTTTTACTCTAGAATTCAGAAGCACCTCTGAGTCACAGTGAATGCCCACACGTGTGTCAGGATCTTTCCTCGGTCAGAAAATAGTTTCTTACATAAGAGCATTTGTTGTGCTAGCAGAATGCTTGTGATGATCCTCCTGCCTCAGCCTTCAGAGTGCTGGGATTATAAGCTACCAAACCAATGTTTCTTTTCTCTTATGTCCACTTTTCTTTCTCTCTTTCTTTTGAGAAATAGTAAAAGACACAGTGAAGCAAAACAAAAATTTGAACAAAAACAAAGAGGAAAACAGTGTAGGACAGCCTCCGTGCTCCGCAGAACACGCACTGCTGGGAATTCAGGCTTCCGCCCTCGGACGCCAGCCCAGCCTGCTGCTTCCTGGAGCTTCTTCCGTCTCTTGATGTCCTGGGCATGCCGGTGTGCCCTGGTAGCTGGTATGAGTGACTACGGGGCTGCCGGAGGTGGTGCCAGGGGCTGTCCCGTCCTGGTCCCCGGACTCCTCTCTACACGCTGGCAGTGATGCCTGGCCCAGGGCGAGGTCCAGCGGTGCTTCCACCTCAGGGCCGTGCCGCCCTTTCCTCCCTGCGGACAGCCCCGGGGCCTCGGGCTGCACCAGGACTGGGCCGTCCTGGGTCCTGTTCTCGGCCGGGCCCTGACGCTAGTCCAGGAGCAAGGCCTGTTCTGCACTGGCACGAGGTGCTGCCACCAGTTCAAGTCCATAACTGTTAAGTGGGTGCAGAAGAAGGGTGCTTTGGAGGAACGTTCCCCCTGACATTCTTAATTTTTAGGCATGGCCACATTGCGTGGAAGAACTTTATTCCTGGAAGACTTTTTAACAAAAACAGTATTAAAAGCATGTCAGAGGAAATTTTCACTGACTTTGGACAGTTAAGTCTTGTCAGAAAGACTGGGGTGGGAGGAACAATGGGTATTTTATATTAGCAAAATGCTCTTTTTTGTTGTTGTTCATGGGGATTAAAAACCTGCCAAAGTGAAGATCATTGCTTGATTTGGCACAGAAAGCTTTCTCATTGTGTCAAAATAAAACATCATTGTTCAGGATGTTTTCTTATCTCGATGTTCAACAGACTCTGAATTCCGCGAGGGCATTATATTTCAATTTCCCTTCTTAACACACATGCCTCACCTGGCCGGTCCTGCGCAGGGACAGTCAGAGGTTTTCACCGCTGGGTGGATGCACCTCACCTACCTCGGCAGGCCGAGGTGAGTCCACCCCACACCTGGGGAAGCCAGGTGGGTGCAGCAGGCACTTTCATAACTACATTTTTAAAGATCTGCGAAGCAGTATGGCGGCTGACTCCCATCGAGGGAAGAGGGTACGACAGGGTCCGCTTTTCGATGAAGAAAGCATTTCAGGAAGTTGCTCCTGAGCTCTGGTGCTCAGAGAGAATCCGGAAGCGGCCCCCTTGGCTCCCTGGAGCGCCTCACCCTGGCCGGAGGGGCGGCATCCTGCGGCCAGCTCCTGTGTCCGATGGCCGGAGCGCCACGACTTCCGGACCCATCCAGGCACACAGGCAAAGGCTCGCGATGACCCAGACAGGAGGAGCGCTGTGACCCCAGCCCGGGAGCAGGAGGGCCGCCGGCCACCCCCAAGGATAAGAGACACGAAAGGGTCCACTCGGTGCTCCGAGGGAGCCCGGGCTCACACCCCGAGTTCAGACCTCCGGCCTCCAGAATGGGCGAGAACAGATTTCTGTCCTCAAAGCCACCCGGCCATGGGCTTGGTGAGCAGCTGACACGTGTGCGTGACACTGCCGAGGGGCACTCGCCGCCCCTCCCCCTCTACACATACACGTCTGCCTGTGCAAGGTGGCCTGACTCAACACACACGCCCAGGTGAGAAGACCCAGTGTCCTTCCCCCAGACGGCCGTGGCGTGTCCGGTCCTCAGCTGTCCTCCACTGGTATTTGGTGCCTCCCTTGCCCATCTCCAGACCCTGCAGCGGCGCCGTGACCCATCTGAAGGCAGGAGGGCGGGAGGGCGGCGTCTCAGCCCGAAGCCCTCCAGATCCATACCCGCAGGGCGTGGCCACCACTGGACTCCCCGCTGTGAGAGGACAGACCCCACTGGACAAGCAGGCTTCGGCCGGAACCTGATCATCGACTGGGGCCGTGGGAAGGTGAGGAGAATTAGTTGCTTTCACCCTGAACTGTCTCTCCTGGAAAATCTCTGCCTTGGACACAAATTCTCATGTGACTTTTGCCCCAAATACGATGTTTCAGACACGATAATGAGAAGCTAGTTCAATGCCAGGCACAGAAGAGAACAAGTGTGTAGGAACCAGAAAAGGCACATGTGCGGTGAATCCTATAGCTGGGTCATAAAGGTCTACACAAAACGTGCTCCTCCATAGGTCAAGTCTGTGCGCGACACAGAACATCCATGCAGCTTGCCCTGGGACGCTGCTCTCGCTCCCCGTAAGGCCCCTCTGCCCGCGCACCACGGTGGCACAGCTCGAGTGCGGCTCGCCTCCGAAAGGAGCCCGGTTGCCCCTGAGAAGCAGAGTACCCAGGACGGCGACACACACGTGGGTAGGAACTGTCCTTATTCCCAAATCCAACTCGCAGGACACAGCTCTACTTCCGGGACTGAAACTGCCCCTTCGAAGTGCACGGAGACCCTGGCACTGCATGCTGACAGAGCTGGCACTTTTTTTTACACACTTCCCAAGGTGGTTCCACGTTTGCTGCAGGGAGCTGCGTCCAGCCAAATGCACACACCTCTGACATTGATTTTCGTCTACCAAGAGTTGGGACGTTTATAGATAAAGCACTTTTCCATTTTTTATGAAAATGATGAGTTATCAGCATTTTGCTTGAAGGCACAAGATACAGCCCCATCTTCATTCAAATCCATTAAATATGCCAGAGACCCAGCTGTCAATAACACTGCGGAGTAAATTTAATTTCCAGAGTCAATATAGAACCAGCTGCATTAAGCATAAGATAATTCTGGCACATTATTAATTTGAGTGGCTGTGTACGGCATTGTCTAGACAAGACATAAGCCCAAGTTTTCAGAGGCAATCTGTACATAAAACGAAGTATGCCAAGGCTTTAAAGAATACTAATAACACCGATCTGGCTTATTAACCAGTATCGATTGCTTTCACTCAGACACGGTCCAGAAGCCTCAGAGGTGAAGCGCTGGGTTGTTGGCCACCAAGGTTCTTGTTCCAGAGAAACACTAACTAACCTCCAAGGGGTCTGCGAGGTGCAGAGGAAGGTGGGCTCGCTAGACACAGGCCGACGGCGGCGTCTGTGACCGTGAGAGTGGACAGTGCGCCTGCGGATCGCGTGCAGGAGAAAGGTCACGCTTACGTGCAGGAGCTGAGGCTGGCTGAGCTCGCTGCCTGGGGCTTTGGCCGCTTACTGCAGACGTCCCCTCAGGTGACCATCTTCCTGGGTCCCTTCTCGCTCCGCCTTAGGCCGCACTAGGCACAGACCGCAGGTGCAGGCCTGCGGGCTGGGCGTGGCCTGCACCTCTGGCCTCACAGCCGCCCCCGACCCCACAGGCTCAGCGGGAGAATCGTGGCGACTGCTCAGGGATCCAGGCTCGAAGCACTTCCTCCCCCACTGCCGCTGACGCAGTACAGGATGCTTCTGCCGGCCAGTCCTAGCCCAGGGCTGCCCGATCGGCGGCTAGTAGATGCCAGCACTGTGGCAGCCCTGTGGTCACGTGTGACACTGGATGGGAATCACCAGGCTGGCCACGCACGGATTCAGGAGACTTATGGACAGAAGCCAGAAGCCTGACTCTCTTAGCTGCTCGGCTGTGAACACTTAGCAAGATGCTTTACATTTCTGTGAGCCTCTGTTCCCTCTGGTTTTAAGGAAGAAGAGTAACTAACTGATTCACTTCCAGCAGAGGCTGACTATAAAATAAAAGCATTCTAGGTATTTCAAGCAGGAAATGAGAGCAAGAAATGTGTTGATGGAGGCAACACAGAAGAGCTGAAAGCCCTGCAGCGGGTGTGGGGGTCTTCAGATACCAGCCACGGGGCAAAGAGGGGGGGTTGGAGACAGGCGCCCCGAAGCTGGGGGTGGATCCGGAGGGCGTGGGGAACCCCCAGAGTGGGCAGGCACCGGCAGGGCGGGTCTTCCTCGGAAGTCTCTGAAGGAGACAGGAGGGGGTGGTTCTCGCGTCCTTTTGTCCTTCCTCTGTTCCAACATGGCGGAAGCACAGTCTCCAGGCCCGCCCACGGTCAAGGCCACCCTTCTCTGTGAGCCCAGTTAGGAGGACGAAGGACCAAAGAGACGCTGCAGGTGGAGAGGGCTGCACCGAAGAAAGGGAATGTGACCCCGAAGGAGGAGTTTCCCTTTGTATCGTTAGCAACACAGAGACAGTCTCTCTTCATCTCATGTTAACACTGGAAGAAGCAGATGCCATCAGAGCAGACCTGGGTGAGGGAGAACACGGCCACCTCCTTTCGCCTACGGGGTGATTCTCCAGGGGCGCTGGAGACAGTGGCAGACGCGCACAGCCTGGGGAAGGTGGGCACAAAGATCTGCACTGCAGCGTTGGAGAAAAAGCACCGTTATGCTGGGACAAGAGAGATTCGGGAAGAGGAATCCACACAAGGTGATTAGTTAGAAAATTCCATGGTAAGAAATGAAGATACCATTGGCTGCCAAAGACCTGTTTCGTGATTATAGCTCTATCCATCTATATTTTCTCACCAATAAGCAGTCTGGTATCCTGCCAGTAAGCTCATATTAGGCATTAAAATTCTAGATCCTGTTAAAGTAATTCCTCTTTTCTGAATACCTGAGTGTGGGTAAGCCCAGCTATTCCTAACACCCACTTTTCTAATTTTTATTATCTGATTTTATGCAATAAGCAAATGAGCTACGCAACATTAAAAACACAAAGTTTTCTATGAATATGAAGCAGCCATGCTTTTCCAATAACCCAAAACTTTGGGAAGTGAATTAACTCAATATATTTCTGAGAAGTAGTATCTAATACTCTGCAGGGGGCATTTTAGCTATTTGGGGAAACAAATTAAAGCAAGATCTGCTGGGCACAGTTTGCAGATGAGCAAAAGTCGCATCTAGCTGAAGAGTTACCAGGGTCACCGCGATGTCTTTTCTCCATGGACCCTGCATCCTGGAGGAGGAGCCGCTTGGCCGAGTGCAGCCGCGCGCCCTGCGCCCCGGGACTGGCTGGCGCCCCTAGCCGTGTGTCTGGGATGCTCCACCTGTAAGGGGTGGAGCTTAAGTGGATCCCTCTTCATCGAAGCCAAATATAAATTGGATTCTTCTTCAAGAATAACTAGCTCCGTGTACTAGAATAATATTGTGATTCCTTATTAAAATTACCAGATTTTTAAGCAATTTGATGAGTATATTCTTAATTAACAAGTATTATATTTTGAAAGACCTACTTATATGCTATTTGCCTCTTTCAAGAAGAAATCGGACACTGCATAAATTATATAATAAAGTAAATAAATAAAGGGTGAATTTGGAAGAAATAAAGAAAGTTGTCAAACAAGAAGAGAAAAATACCCTGAGCTCTCCTCCAAGTTGTTCACTGCTTTTGTGGAGTCCTCAGGCTAAGTTTTAAAGGTTTGTAAATCAGGAATAACAATCAGAGGCTCCACAAAGCCCACAATATAGAAGATTCCCATAGAAACAGGTGTAGATGTGGATGTAGGTATAGACAGACAGAGTCTTCACAGACCTAGATTTATATAGAAGCTTTCTAGACCAACGCTCCAAGGACCTCAGCACTGAGATCCGAGCTCAGCTCGGACACGGAGCCTGGTGAGTGCTTCTAGCCTCACTCAGGAAAGCTCTCAGGGTCCTGCTGTGCACCGCGAGCGTCCAGGTCTAAGCCAGGAAATACAGAGACCCAGGATCGCTCCTGATGGACGCGCCCAAGAGGACAAGCTCGTCCTGGGCACTTGGCAGAACCCCTCTGCCGCCGAGCACGGGCACAACAGCCATGCCGGGCGAGTGAAGGCGGGCTTGGGTCACCTGGCTCACGCAGTAGTGTGACCAGGGTCGGCCGAGCTGGTCCTGAGGGGTTCCACGCGTGATGGGCCAACATCTCAGCCTTGACCATCTTCGGTTCGTTTTGTTCTGTTTGCTCATTTGTTACAGTACCAGCGAGGAAGCTGGCGGCCTTCCCACTGAGCTGCGTCTCCAGAAAGGCATTTGTATTTTTTATTTGGGACAGGGTCCCTCTAAGTTGTACAGGCTGGCCCGGAACTTGCAACCCTCCCGCCTCAGCCTCCCTGGATGCTGGGACTACTTACTACACCCATGGGAAGTCATGCCTTCGAGGCGGACTGCGGTTCCAGGGCACAGACGAAGCTCACACTGACCCTGGGGGTAAAGAGGCTCTCTCGGTCCTCTCTGCCTCACCCTCTGACAACTCCAACCCAGAGAGAAGCAGGAGCAAGTGTGGGGGACACTGAAGAGCTGCCAGCTGCGCCGGGGTGGGCGAGAGGATGGGCACCAAGGCTGCGGGGCCGCCCGCCCAGCAGCCACAGTGAGCTGTGCCACGCTGATGCCTGTGTGGAGCGAGGCTGTGGCCAGAGCGAGCACAGTGCCAACCTCGGCTCGAAGCGCAGGGTGGACGGGCTCGGGCTGAGGCTCCTGGAGGTCCAGGGTGCCAGCCCCGTAGGGGCTGCCGCACGCTGCCCTGGATGCTACCCTCCCCCCCGCAGCGAGCGCTGGGGTCACGGTGTGGCACCGTGTGGCACTGAGGCATGTTTCATTTCCACGCTCCACGCTTCCCAGGAGCTTGTGCACAGCAGGTGCGCGGCTCCCGCGGGCTCCTCAGGGGAGGGACAAAGCCTTCGGGTGAGTTCGCACCGCACAATCAAGTCTCCGTCGGGCATTCAGGGGGAGTCCGAGGAGCCAGCTGTGCCAGGACTGACCCTCAGAGCCTCTCAACAGACACAGGAACTGATGCGAGGGGAGAACCAGCTGGCCACAGTGCGGATTAGGGCCGAGGCGCTCCTGACTCGGCCGGGACTGCAGCATAGAGCAGCGGGGACAAGCAGGCGCCAGGCCACGCGCTGCCAGGGGGCCAGAGTGACAGCGTTCGTTTTTACTTCATTTGCATGCTCACTTAGCCAGGGGTAACGAGGGTGCTCTCCGAAGCACGGCTTGCGGGCACTTCGGGCCTCCACGGCTCTAAGGAGCCATCGGGACTGACAGGCGAGCCCAGCCCCGGCCCGTCGGGCCCCCTCGGGAGGACGGGGAGACAGAGGCTTGAGAGACCGGGAAGCGGGCGGGTCAGGGCAAGACGGCCAGAAGGACAGACACCGGGTCACAGCAGCCACCACACAGCCGAGCCGCCGCGCGTGGCCAGCTGCGCCCACACTGGCTTCGGGACGAAGTGCCGAGCAAGGGCTGTGCCCGCGCCAGCTCCAGCCACAGCGAGATGGACGGAGCGTTCGCTCCGGGAACCAGCTTGACGAGGGCCCGTCTCCCCCCGGAGTCCCAAACTCGTCCGTAATAGGGCTTTGAACGTATTTCTCATGTACTTGCTCTTAGAAGCCACATTTATCACTTTACAGTTCAAATGCACATAAAATATATTTTTCAAAGGTGGCAGGAATAGCTGAAATTAAATGCTTACTAAATTGCTTGCAGAAATCATCACAGACGCCTTCCATTTGATCTTGTCTTACGTGAAAATGTTTTCCTAAGTGTTCCTGGTAGCGTAAGAGGGAGACGCACAGGTCTCTGTGGGTGTGATCTGCTCCTGGGCACAGCTAGGGCAGTGTCTTCAGCCCACTCTGCACGTGAGGAAGGGGCCCGTGCGGGGCCAGCTGTGGGGGAAGGAAAGGTCCTCGCTCCCACGCGGACCCTGGGCAAGCCGGACCGCAGCCCCAGAGCCCATCGCCAGGTGGACGTGTCGGGGCAAGGACCGAGCCGGGGTGAGGTGCCCTCTTCCGTGGCTGTGACAAGATGGTTTGAAACAACTTCCTGGACCATCCAGGTGGTGCAAAGTATGGGCTCGAAATGCTGGCTGGGCCGGGCCCAGGGCCTCCGGGCCGGGTCTTCCAGCCTCCTCGGTTCCCAGCCTCGAGCCCTGGTCCACGCTGTGTCCAGCCCAGTAGTGCTGCCCGGGCCGGGCTGGCCCGCCGTCTGCCCGCCCTCCTCGGTGGCACCTGCCTCGGGCTGCGCCCCGCCAGTTTGGCCTCCTCTTCCTCTGTCTGCGAGGATCCTGTGTCCCACCAGCTCACATTCTGAGGCTTTGCCTCGGCACGAACGTGGGGCCAACATAACGCTCTGACCCAGAGAGCAGCGTGGAGCCCACTGAAGGCGGGGTGGGTGGCTAGACCCCCAGCCGAGCTCCGATTCAATGTGCATGTGCAATAGTGTCTGGGAAAGGAAGCCAAAAGCATTGCCTGTCTTTTATGTATTTTTAATTGCAAATAAAATTTCTATGATAAAGCTGAGCAGCAAATAAGGGTAAACTCGAGAGCAGCAGGGAATGTCCAGCCCTGATTGAGGGGCGGTGCCTGTCCTAGCCACGCCCTCAGGGCCCATGAGGAGTTTTACTTAGCAGGGTGCAGAGCCTGAGGAGTGGGGCCTCACAAACACCAGGCTGCACTGGCTCATACTTCTTTCTTCGCTGCACCATGGGCCTTGAGCCCAGGAGAGACCGGACTCATGCACGTCCTTATATAAAGCCGCCCTCTAAAAACTGTCACTGAGGGCCTGAGGGTTAGCTCAGTGGTTCCAGCGCCTGGTCCTGAGTTCGATCCCTGGTAACCACATACGATGCTGGGCATAGAGACTCACGCCCACCAGCAATCAATACCACATACCACAGTGCCGGGCGAGGTGGCTCACGTCTGTCATCCCAGCACTTGGGAGGCAGAGGCAGGAGGATTGCTGAGTTCGAGGCTTGCCTGGGCTACATAGTAAGCTCAGGGCCAGCCTGAACTACAAAGCGAGACCCTGTCTCAAAAAAAAAAAAAAAAAAAAAAAACAACAAAACTGTCACTGAGTGAAACTTGGAGATATAATGCATGCTTCCCCTTTCCACGGATTTGTGACTTTTTCTTTTAGGTTTGGGGCTTTCAGTTTTAGGTCACAGCTCTACAGAGAAAAGTACGCACATGTCTGCCGGGGCAGCAGAAGGCGCACATGCTCTAACGTGTCCAGAGCCCTGAGTCTCCTTAGGAAGACTTTCATTAGCAGCACGAATGACCAGCTCCTGGCAAAGCTAAGGCTCTCTCACCGCAAAGCGTCAAAACCTGTAGAGGATGGGCTGGAGATTAGCTCAGTGGTTCTGGCGCCTGCCTTGTAAGCGGAAGGTCCTGAGTTCGATCCCAGTAATCACACAGAATGCTGGGTGTGGTGACTCACGCCCACCAGCAATCAGTACCACATACCACAGTGCCGGGTGCGCATGGTGGCTCACACCTGTCATCCCAGTACTCAGGAGGCAGAGATGGGAGGATTGCTGAGTTCGCAGCGGCTTGCCTGGGCTACATAGTGAGCTCAGGGCCAGCGTGAACTACAAAGCAAGACCCTGTCTCAAAAAAAAAAACAACCTGTAGAGGAGACCGGCGGAGACAGGGGTCGTAGTCACAGCGGTATCTGCAGCCGGGTGACAGCAGAGGTGCCACTGGCCTCAGCGGGGAGGAGTTTTCTGAACAGAGGCACCGAGCCCAGCGCACGGTCACCTGGCCCTGTCTCTCTGCCAGCTGCCAGGGGTTCCGTCTCGGGACTTTTATT
>PVIC010054023.1:0-11646 GCA_004025085.1 Thryonomys swinderianus
AAAAAAAAAAAAAAAAAAAAAAAAAAAAAAAAAAAAAAAAAAAAAAAAAAAAAAAAAAAAAAAAAAAAAAAAAAAAAAAAAAAAAAAAAAAAAAAAAAGAAGAAGAAGAATCTCTGTCTTTTAGCTCTGTGGCAGTAAAGAAAAATAAGAGGTTAAAAAATCCTGCAGAAAAAAAAAAATTCATGACCCCTCTCATCTACTAAAACTGTACCTCACTGTATTGACAGAGGAGGACGCTCTTGAAACAGGTACACTTAACACCTATGAATGAGTGCAAGTCAGACTATTGTAAACTACAGTAAGATATAAATAGAAAATATAAATAGAACATTTCACCTGGTAAAAATTCCCCTCCCCTAGGTATCAACCAAGAAACAGAAGTGAACTATAGCACAATATTCCAAACAGAATTAAACATCATAAAACAAAAATTTGAATTAAAAAAACCTAGAGTAAGATATAAACACTAATAGGAAAAAACACTTTTAAAAATCAAGAAGAAATACAGTAAGAGTTGGTCAACATTAGGAAATAATTTAAAGAAAAAGTCAAAACTATCTCAGAAATTAGGAGGAAATTATACCATATCCAAGAAAGAATAACTTGAAATGAAAGGAACAATTCATACAAGTGGCAAGAAAGAAAAAAAGAATGAAAATGGTTGAAAAAGAGTTCAGAAGGGTAAGTAACAGCTGGACATGGTGGTACATGCCTATGATCTCAGCACTCTGGAAGCCTGAGGAAAGAAGTTTGCAAGTTAGAGCCCAGACAGGACAACTTAACAAGACTTGGTCTCAAAATTTTTAAAAAATTTTTAAAGGGTAGGGATGTAGCTCAATGTGAAATGCCCTGAATTCAGTTTCCAGCACCAAAATAAAAGAAGAAAGAAGGAGAGAGACAGGGGCTAGAGATTTAGCTCAGTGGTTTCCACTTATGCCTAGCAAGTTCAAGGTCCGTGGTTTGATCCCTGGTAACCACATACAACAGTACCAGCGTAGTGACTCACACCACAGTGCCAGATGTGGTGGCTCATGCTTGTAATCCCAACACTTGGGAAGCAGAGGCAGGAGGATTGCTGAGTTCGAGGTTTGCCTGGGCTACATAGTGAGCTCAGGGCCAGCCTGAACTACAAAGAGAAACCCTGTCTCCAAAAAAAAAGAAGAAGAAGAAGAAGAAGGAGGAGAGGGATAAAGAGTGAGAAGTTGAAGCAGAAAGCAAAGGTCTAGCATATATATAATTGGAGTCTATAAAACCGAAATCAGATCAAAGGTGAAGAAATATTTGGAAATATAATCCAAGAAAATTTCCCAGCAATAAATCAATGTAGTAAAAAGGCCTACTGTGTCACTTGGAAAATGATCTGGAATTATCAAGTCTGAGAACCCTACCACTAGACTAGCAACAAAAGTTATCAGGACTTCCAGGTTAAAAAAAAAATTAAATTCTTACTCAAAGCAGAAATTCAGACTGACATGAGACTTCTTGAGAACCACAGGTGGAACTTACTGAAAGGGGCAGATTTTCAAAAAACTAAAGGAAACAGGCACAAGTCAAGGGTTTCATAACTGAGCAAACCTCTGCAAAGGACAGCAAGCATTTTATGTATGAATGACAGAACCAAGATGGAAACAATCTTCTAATTCCATGAACAAAATAACCTTCCCACTCCATGAACATGGTATGTTCTGACAAAGTGAAATGAATGTAACCTTTAAAATGATAGTAAAAGGCAGGGAAAGGGGGAAAATAAAATACAATGCAACTGCTGGTTATCTTTAGGATAAATGAGACTCAAAGGATACCACAAAACTACATAGTAAAGACTGAGTAAGAAGGGGTGACTAAAGGCCTTATAACAGATATGATGACAACCAAGCAATCAAAAATGCTAACAGCCGGGCGTGGTGGCTCACGCCTGTAATCCCAGCACTCGGGAGGCAGAGACAGGCGGATTGCTGAGTTCAAGGCTTGCCTGGGCTACATAGTGAGCTCAGAGCCAGCCTGAACTACAAAGCGAGACCCTGTCTCAAAAAAAAAAAAAAATGCTAACAATCCTAAACACCAAAAGAATTTTTAGATCATGAAAATATAGTAAATAAAGCATAACACATATAGTCCTAAGCCTGCATCTCACTCACTGGGGAAACTTAGAGGGATTCCCAGTAGAGGGGAGAACAAAGCATAGACACCCACTGCCAGGGCACCCACACTGTACTGGAAGTATTCAGTAGTGCAGTTAAAACAAGAAAAACCAGACTGGAGATTTAGTTCAGTGGTTCCTGCCTAGCACCTGCCTAGCAAGCATAAGGTCCTGAGTTTGATCCTTGGTAACCACATACAACAATACCAGGCATGGCGACTCCTGCCCATCACCAATCAGTACCACATACCACAATGCGAGGCATAGTAGCTCACACCTATAATCCAGCACTCGAGAGGCAGAGGCAGGAGGACTGCTGAGTTCGAAGTGTGCCTGGGCTACACAGTGAGCTCAGGGCTAGTCTGAACTATGAAGTGAGACCCTGTCTCAAAATAAACAAACAAACAAGGAGAGGCTTGATAATTAGAAAATAAGGAAAACTAACTCTGTTGCAGAGGATATGATCATGTATCTAGAAAAGAACCCCTATAAATAAATGATGAAACTCATAGCTTTTCAATGTTTTTTCAGAATCCTTTATATTCCAACCCACTTTATTTTAAAAAATTATTGAGGACCTCAAAGGGTTCTTGTTTATATGGTTTATACTGATATATACTGAATTTGAATCTTAAACTGAAAAACAGACACAAGTAGCTCTGTATTTGCCATGTTTCCTATCCCCTAATGGCCTAAAACAAATCAAATGAGACCTAAAAATGTTTTCAGATGACCATGATATATTGAGGTCTTTAGAGGGCTTTCTCAGACCTATGAACTAGATTAGAAAGATGTGATGTTCCTCATAAATCAAATATTGATTTCTAATGAGACAATAAGCTGCTGTGACATGTAGAGGTAAATATTTTCTTAATTTTCAAAGGTCAAAAGACAGGCGCTTAGGGCAACAGCTGGTTCTTCCTAGAGACCACGTAGTCCCTATACAAAACCCCCACTGGCCTGCCAACCAGAAAAGAGACTGAAATACAAAAGATTTTCAGGCCTATGTTCTTGAAGGTCTGAGAAAGAGAATAACTATGGCCTTCAGTTGTTTTAAATTGTCAATTAATTATCAGGGAAAAGATGAGGACATCCCTAGCTCCTGAACTGACAGAAAGAAATATTATAGTTTTTTTTCCAGGTCACAATCTTACAAAATGTAGATGGTATATTGTCATGTGCCCTCTCAGAAGAGCTCTCTAGCCAAGACATCTGTGCTAGGGTAAATTCTCTGCCTGACAGGGGTCATAACATTTCTAGATCTAAGGCACAACTTTACAGGCTTCATATAAAATTTTTACACCTTATTATGTCTAAGGAGAACTAAAGACTGGGAGTAAAATAAACCAATTCTTTCCTTCCCACAGCTAAGGAAATTCCCAGAAATCACAGGATTTTGTCGCCTTTGGACACCAGAATATGCGTAACCCTTCTATCAGCTTGTAGAGGAATCCAAAAGACAGATACTGAGGACCTCATTCCCAGACCACATTCCAGAAGCTCAAATAAGCTCCAGTAAGTGTCTCAACGCAGAGCCTACCTACAGGACACCATTTCAGTTTGTATGTTAATACGGGTGAGACATGGCTGTGGAGGTGTTTATACAGACCTGGCAAGCTGCTGTAGGGTATTTAAGTAAAAATTTAGATATTATAGATTCAGAGTAATTTATTTAAAAAGATAGGCCCTGAACAATATAGTTACAACACTTTCATTCTCAAGAGGCAAAAAAGCAGGTTCTTTGATTATTGGTTTAATTTTCTGCTTGGCAAGGCAATCAGAGCCAATCACAGCTTTCGTCTCCGGAGACATGTTTTGCTAAGGATTTGAGACACATTCTGGGAAAGCTCTTGATCTTAATTGTCTTTCTACACATGAGATGGTTAAGATTTAGTTCTTGTGCCTTACTTAGAGCCACTCTTCTGTCCCTTCTCCACTCCACCCCCTGAGAAACAACAGCTCTCAACAATGTTTCCTTCAAGGCATTTTCCGCTGTGGCTGCTGGATTTCAAGACAAAGCTTCCAGAATGGCAAGTTTCCTCTCCCTGAAACCCTTCCAGAGTAAAGCTGACTTTCACTTATCTCTGGGCCATGTTCAGTAACTGGTCTAGGTTTAATCCTTAAACTCTCAAAGAATAAATGTAAAACTTTTAGTCTAAATTCATCTGTGTTTCAACCCTCAGGCAAAATTGGAGATTAACTCTTCTTCCCTCTAGAATGATGCTGACTGGTTTTTATAGCACAGACAATTCATTGATAAACAAAACATTCCTAAGGAACCTTATGAGTTTAATAACAATTCTAAGCAGAAATGGATATTAAAGAAGAGGCATAGTCTCCAGAGGACAGCCTCTCTTGCCTCTGATTTCTTTCTAGAACACTCTGTCAGGACAACCACTATCTCAAAGATAGGCTGAGGCTCTGAAAAAGGAAAGCCTATAGCTAAGTATAGTCGGTGGGGGGGGGGGTCACAGGGTCAAGGGGATCCAGGCTCATGGCAAGCATGGCTAACCCAGCTCTGGCCCTAGATGAAATGAAGTGTAAGGGATGCTTTAAGTTGGGCACAGAACAAAAGGGATAGACATGGATGGACATGGTAGACACCTTCTTTCTCTTGGTTTCTTTTAAAGTTACCTAGTGTCTTGGAAAAACTTAAGAGGGTAGATACAGGAGTTTCCTGGGGGTGACAGGGGCACTGAGCTGGTAAAAGGTGGCTAGTCAACACTTGGACTATATTCTGGTTTCCACCTGCTCTGGAGAAATCACCTGGAGATGCCTTGGGGATCTATGAATCAAGAAGAAATTCACCAGGGATGCTGGTCTGTTTCTTTTGTTTCAGTTAAGAAACTCCATGCCTAAGCCTCTCACTCCTTTAGAATGTATTCTTTTTTCTTTCTTTCTTTTTTTTTTTTTAGATAGGGTCTTGCTTTGTATTTTGGGCTGGCTCTGAGCTCACTATGTAGCCCAGGCAAGCCTCGAACTCAGCAATCCTCCTGTGGAGGATTATAAGATATAAGATATCTTATAAGATATAAGATATCTTATATCTTATATGTATGTCTGCCTAATTTATTATAACATCTACAGCTATTCTGCCTCCCAAGTGCTGGGATTACAGGCGTGAGCCACCATGCCCGGCACTGTGGTATGTGGTATTGATTGCTGGTGGGCGTGAGTCTCCACGCCCAGCATTATATGTGGTTACTGGGGATCAAACTCAGGACCTTGCGCTTGCCAGGCAGGCACCAGAACCACTGAGCTAAATCTCCAGCCCCCTAGAATGTATTCTTAAACATTGGAAAATGTTCCAGTCTCACATACTGAGACAGAGCAATTTAGTATTTTTCTGCATCCATGCATGGCCTGCCTACCCCCAGAGCCAAAATTAACTACGAGGCCTTCTTTCCTCACTGTTTAAAATTCATACTTACCTCCAAACACTGTCACCTACAGTCTTTCTACAGCCAAACCCACCCTGAGGACACCTCACCCTCTGGAGTTAGTTAAAATTACCTGTTCCTTTAGAGGAAACAGTTATGTGTGGCCATCAAACCACTACAGCTATCAAAGCAACAGTGAAAAGGCTATATAGATAGGTATTCCAGTCAGATAAACCATCAGACTATGGCCCATTTTAAAATATCTTTGTTTTCACATGTGTGAAGGATTTTTTATCCCTTTCCTTATTATAAGAGATCTTTGTCAGTTGACAAAGTTCTGACTAATCTTATTTATAGCTACAAACCTAAAAATTACAAGAATGTTATTATAATTTAACTTGGTCAAATACATCTGCCTGCACTCTGATTTATAAATAAGATATCTTATATCTTATATGTATGTCTGCCTAATTTATTATAACATCTACAGCTATTCTGTTTGAGCTCAACAATTTTTCTTT
Source organism: Thryonomys swinderianus (assembly GCA_004025085.1). Lineage (NCBI taxonomy): Eukaryota > Metazoa > Chordata > Mammalia > Rodentia > Thryonomyidae > Thryonomys > Thryonomys swinderianus. The sequence goes on from PVIC010054023.1 coordinate 6,042, forward strand.
TCATTCTCTTGAATTTTTTTAAAAGACATTTGCTTATAACTTAAGTTGGCTTATAGATAAGTGTCATTAAAGACATGGTTCTCCCAGGTTGCCAAATGACCAAAATGATGTCAAGACTGTTTTTTACAGGGGGCCAGAGATCTTGCTCAGTGGTTCCAGCACCTCTCTGGCAAGCACAGGTCCCTGGTTCGATTTCTGGTAACCACATACAACAATACCAGGTATGGTGACTCATGCTCACCAGCAATCAGTACCGCATACCACAATGCCAGGTGTGGTTGCTCACACCTATAATCCCAACACTTGGGAGGCAGATGCAGGAGGATTGCTGAGTTCAAAGTGTGCCTAGGTTACATAGTGAGCTCAGGGCCAGTCTGAACTACAAAGTATGACCCCGTCTCAAAAAAAAAAAAAAAAGACTTTTTACAAATACAGTACATATGGTTGCCTGTGTATAATACCTCTAGAATGTTTCACTGGTCAAAAATAATGTTAATTGTTACAATCTGGTTGTCATGGGTCATCTAAAAATTTGTTAAGGTAATTAAAGGCCCTTGGGCTTAGAAAAACTACTGGACAGGACTTCCCTTGTTAAATAAAGGAGCAGCTGCCTGGAAATATTTGTTCCAGTCTTTTTTTTTTTTTTTATCAAGGAGACCCACAGTACATTCCATAGTCTTATGTGAAATACACCCCCATAAACACTGCTAAACATGTTATTGTGCTATGTATACATTGGTCATGGTCAGTGGCTATGTTTTCTGTAGGAAAACAACATATTTTATTTTAAAATGCTCTTGGTACAAAACTAAAGGGACAAAGGTTTCATGTAACAGTAATGATCATTGTTATTTCACGGTAAACTAACTACATTCATGCCTTCTGGGTTTACAGTCTTCTAAGACATTGTTTACAGTAATAATCTTTTTTGACTTGGTTATCTACTTTTCTTTTATGCTCCACGTAGTTGTGATAACAGGTACATGTCAAGGCACCATGAGACAACCAGTCAACTAAAAGGGTTTTTTAAGAACTTATGTGATGGGGCCAGAGATTTAGCTCAGTGGTTCTGGTGCCTGCCTAGCAAGTCCAAGGTCCTTGATTTGATCCCTAGTAACCATATATAATACCAGGCATTGTGACTCACTCCCACCAGCAATCAACAGCACATACCACAGTGTCAGGTGTGGTGGCTCACACCTATAATTCCAGCACTCAGGAGGCAGAGGCAGGAGGACTGCTGAGTTTGAGGTTTGTCTGGGCTACACAGTGAGCTCAGGGCCAGCCTGAACTACAAAGTGAGAACCTGTCTTAAAAAAATAAAATTAAAAAAGAACTTATGTGATGTATACTATATATATTACCACACTTATGGATGCTCAGGCACCAAACAATCCAAACAATGTCACACATCAAAATGAGAGTCTTATAATTACAACAACTAAAGTTTGGAGACCAAAACTAGAAAGATAACTAAGCTGAAGACAGCTGTTATTTGGGCCCTTGCCCCTCAAGAACAACAAAAATCCAGGACATGAGGAAACCTTTTCTATGAGATCCTACATAACTTTGGTAAGTCACCTAACCCCTGATCAGAAAGAATTCTGCACATCAAATCAATAAATGTACTGTGCACCAAAGGAGAGTTACCAAGAGGAAAAAGTCTCTCACGTTTTCACTGAAAGCAACGTGGTCATGCAAGGCCATGACTCATCTGGACAGCAGACACCAATGGAAGAGCAGAGAGGCTCTATGCAGGGTTCCAAAGCAATACCTGAAGAGACTGAACTGACTTTGACAGTCAGTAAGAGACTCATAATGATTGACACAGGCATCATTTTAACTTAGTCTTAAACACCTAACAGAAAAGAATAACCAAAAGAAGTATACGAACAGTCCCATAGTAATAAGTTATATATATAAAAAAGGGCTCCAGTTGCTGGCCCCTGTGACAGATTCTAGCTACACTAGTAGCTGAACACTGTTATGAGACTTATTACAAAATATCGGACTTAGAGATATTCTCCCCAGTAAATGAGTCTAAAAGCCAGCAGGTTACAATCACTATTTCAGTTTCTAAATGTGACTTTCTTCTCAACCTGCTCTTTCATTCTACTGCTCATCCTTATATTATCCATGCTCTAGTTTCTTAAAAGTTTTGTTTATTCTTGCCCAGAGGCTGTCAAACTCCAAGCAATCATACAGATGGAACCAGCAACAAATGCGGGATGCTTCTTTTATCAGGATCCACCAGCCCAACCTTGTAAAAAGTTCATAATTGCTAAACTGCAATACGATTTCTATCTACGGTCCATTAAGTTAGCTTCCTGGAGAGAGCCCCTAGCCAGTCTTCCCCACACTGACCTTCTCAGCTTGAAGCAGCTATATGCTAAGAAACTACACCCTTTCTCCCGTAACTACAATTAAAGATACTTCTGCAGAGAGAGAAATATTGCAGATAGCTGAATTAGTTAGAAATTATTCTAAGGCAGGTAGGCAAAGCTGGACCCTCAGCATAGAAAAACTAAGGTATATCCACTGGTTAGCATTATAAAAATAAACTACGACACCCATGTACTTTCCCTAGGGATGATAGCAGTGAATGATGTTCTACATAGGTATCAATCACCTGGGTGGGAGACCAAGACTCTTCCAGAAAGGTCCCTGACCCATCCCTTACTGAAAATCAAAAAATCCTTATTTGTTTCAAGTCAAACTTGCTATGTGACTTACTTTCCCATTGGATCCCCATCTAATCAATATAACCTAAGCGTCTATACTTGCTTTAATATTATTGGCTGATCACAGTTTTGTCCTACCTCGTGTCTACTTGGTGATTTTCCACCAGGTCAGTACTACTAAAGCAGCTGTACTTATAGGCTTACTAGGTGACTATAATTTTGTACCACCTTGAACCTGTCTCACCTTGTGGTTTTATTCCAATAAAAAAAAACCTGGGGGTCTGAGGATTTAGCTCAAGTGGTACCACACCTACCTTGGAAGTACAGGAGCCTAAGTTCAATCCTCGGTATCACCAAAAAAAAAAAAAAAAAAAAAAAAAAAAAAACACTCTGGTAAACATGGTCCCCCAGGAACACATTTTCCAGTCTCTCTTCTGACTATGACAGAAGCTACCTTCCTCTCAATGAATTTTTTTTTCTACTCTTAACCTCCATTGTTCAGTTTCAAATATCTAGCAAGTTTGGGAGTTACATCTATTCTCTATATCAATTTTACATTTTCATATATCTCCTTAAAGTTTATAGAAAACAGCAGGCTTTTCATATCTGCATCTGCACTCAATCTGTTCAGATAGTGCACACAATAGTTTTATTAGGGTATTTCTCAGGCTTTGGAAAATTCCACTGTATGTTGAACTGAGAATGAAGGCTAAAAGACAAACCATGTCTTATCATTATAAAAATAGTTTTGACCTCCTGAATCTATTAAGAGGATCTCAGAAATCTGCCAAGGTATTCAGACTATACATTGAGAGCCACTGAACTAACTGAATCAATAAAATAACAAAGTAACAGGATTATAAAATGAACACCAGAACTCAGCCTAAGATGTATTTAAAAAAATAAATTCCCATTTACCATTGCAATGGAAGAGTAAATTGCTAGAAATAAATCTAACAAGAAATTTTGAAAAACTTACATGGAAGGAAAAAAAAGCTGTAGTATATTCCTAAAAAAATACAAAATTACACTTGAGTCACCAGAGAAGACATCCCTTGTTCATGGTCAGGATGTCTCAACACTATTAAGATATTACCATAGTTCTTCCTTAATTAATTTATAAGCTTAATATGATTCTATTAAATTTCTAAGCAACTTTTCCCTGGAGCTGGACAAGTAGATAACAAAGTTCATAAGAAAATACTAACATTCAAGAGTAGGTAGTAAAACTCAGAAAAGGAAAAGTTCCAAACAGGCAATTAGGCCTACCAGATATATTTTAATTTTTCAAAGCCTCTATGATTAAGAGAGTATAGTAATAGCACAGAAATATAGACCAATGAAACAGAGTGCAAAGTGCAGAAATAAATCCAGCTACATTTCAAAGCCTGGCATATGACTGGGTCTCAAATCACTCAAACAAGGACAATCTCCCAATACATGATGATGATATAGAGGACTAGTATTTGAAAAAAGTAATAGTTATTTATCACATCACACAAAAAGACTACACTCCAAATAAAACTGAGAGACCAAAATCTAGAAAATTAAACTATACTACCTAGAGTTCTGAAAGAAAATATAAGTGCATTGTTCTACAATCCAACTATGGCTAAGCTAATTAGAAATTAAAATCCGATCGCTTCTCGGCCTTTTGGCTAAGATCAAGTGTAGAAATTAAAATCCAAATTAAGTCAAATAAAAATTAATAATTTAACTATAGCTTTCTAAAGGTTTGCATAGTAAAAAATATCAAAAGCAAAATGAAAAAATAAACATGAAAGTGAGAGAATATATTTAAAACATATATCATAAGCAGCTAACACACCTTTTAAAAGGGCCAAAAAATACTAGTGAGAAGTGGGCAAAGATAATTCACCACTGAGATATAGAAATGTTTCTGAAACCTATGAAAAACATTTAAGTTTATATATTATCAGAGAAATTCAAATTAAGACTCCACCAAGACACTGCGTCTCACCCACCAGACGGGCAACAATTGGGTGTCTTGACAATTGTGGCTGCTGGCAAACTGGATACAAGTGTGCGAGGACACTGTGATGGGAATGGTCTCCGTGGAGCTCCAAGGAAGAAAAATCGGCAGTGCTAACAAAACTACGTCTTCCTTTTACCTCGATTTTAGCATTCCCACTTCTAATAAACTACCCTAAGTATCCATCATGCTAACGATAAACACATAAGCAAGGTCAGTCATTCTCACACAATTCTGGAAATTAAATTTGCAAATACAAGAACTTCGTTGGAGAAACAAAAATTGTTACATACATACAATGAAATAACATGCTGCTGTAAAAGAATGAGAAAGAACTCTATGAACTAGAATAATTTCTAGACTACATTGTTCAGAGAAAAAGGCAAGGTGCAACATACACACATATATGAACATATATGTATACATACACATACATAAACTGTTAACTTATGAATAAAAAGAAAATAGAAAATATAGGAATACTTGCTTTTTCAAAGAAGAATAAACAATTTTTGTTCAAAACTTACCCAAAAACATTTTAAAAGCCACATATGGTGGCACACGGCATTCTGCAAGGCTGAGGCAGGAGAATCACAAATTCAAGCACAGCCTGGGTGATCAGCATAGTGAAAACTCTATCTCAATAGTTTAAAAAAAAATGACCAGAAGGTGTAGCTTAATGCAAAGGACCTAGGTTCAAACTCCAGTACAGAAAAATTTTTAAAAAAGATATACTTAGAAAAATGTCCCTTTGTCCAATCGCTTTCACTATCTCTTCCCTGACTCTCTAGAAATACTGATTTTTTAAATTGAATTCTTTATTGGTACAATTTATATACATCTCAAAATCACATATAACATTGGGAAATTTGTACCAGTATATGCCACAAGTTAATTCTCATTTTTACCCATATCCCTACCCACTCCCCCC
>PVIC010054024.1:0-11656 GCA_004025085.1 Thryonomys swinderianus
AGGTTCCCAGAGCTAGATAAGGAATTGCTGCATAACTAAACAGCTTTTACATAATCTCTGCAAACTTCAGAGAGTATTCGGGAACATAATCAAACAGGTGCCAGGGGTCTCCAGAACTCTTCTGACCAAGCCTAGTCCTCTACCTGTACTAGTCCTGGGGCACAAGGACGACTGTCAAGAAGTGGGAGGATGGGAGAGTCCAGAACTAAGGACAACTCATCGTACGAACCAGGGTTCCCACAGTGAAGGCCGGAGACATGGCTCACACCGTATACAAGCCAGTAATTTTAATCTTATGACACTGATGCGCTTAATTTATCCAAATAAATCACATTAGATCACTTACAGATAGAACATGTGCTATTGTTTCTGCAAACTATTTTCTGAGAAGTATTAATTTTGGGTGTGAGCATAAATGCAGTGGTTCTTGACCCTTTAAACTGCCAGGTTAATATCAAGTTCTACCTGGGAATTTTGGGAAAATCCTTTTAAAAGTAAAGTTTGCTCTGTTATCTTACATCTCCAATGCTTATAACTTGACTTGTTATATTTTATTTTAAAGATCACTATTCTTAGTATTAAAATTTTAATTTGTGACAGTACCTTCTTATATACCATCATGGCATAAAATTTTAATTGATTACATAATAAGATATTGAAATTGAAATTAATAAATACTAAATAAATTATGATAACCAAAATTACTTGGCTATAAAATAGCGATTCCACAGTATTCCCTTCACCTTCATAAAGCCTCTCTCCTCAGCTACAGGATCCAGGGGCAGGGTCTGCTAGAACCACTGGGGTTGGCTGTGTGATGTTCATAGCCCATGTAAGAGATTTCATGATAAACTGTTAGTTAATAGTTTGATTATCGTTACTGTGATAACTTCTGGTACTCTGAACTCAACCTTGTGGAGTGCTGTGCTGAGATTATAGGCATGTGCCACCACACTCAGTTTAACGAGTTTTTAAAAGTTGCAACAGAAATCAGCTGGAAAATAAACACACCTGGAAAACCCACCTTCAGATAAAAAGATTTGGGAGAAATAATTAGCAGCTATCTGCAGCACAAAATACGTTGATATTGAAATACAACTGTGAAAGTACCCATAATAGTCTGCATTCCACATAGAACAGTTAATTGAAGAGCTAAGAAGCGTTAAACCCACCAATTATACATGCAAATATGATTTAGAATAAGGAGAGTGGTATAGGAAACTGCAATGATCAAAATTAGTGTGCACTTGTAGGTCAGAGGACCTGAATGAAAGAGCTTATTTTAGATCAATAAGGTAAAAGAAAGGAAAAGAGGCGAGGCTGAAGCAATAGGCAGGTGGAGAATATGGAAGGAGGAAGAGTAAAGTGAAAAACACACACAAAAATGCACTGCTGGAGAGGGATTGGACATAGGGTTAGAAATTATACCCGGGTTACAGAAAATTACAGAACAGTGAGGAAATATGATATAAATAAGTTTCTTTGAGGTTTGTTTTATTAGAGAGATTTTGTTCTGTAGTCAGCCATCTGAGAAAGACAGAAATTGCTATTGTTTATTATAATTTATATAGTTATCAGTTGAATATATATATTGGAATGCTTCCTTAGGGGTGTTTTCAAGATCTTACTACAGATGTCGTTTCGAGCAGCATTTGAGCAATATTCCACGCCTTTGACTTTTTTTTTGCCTCCCTATCATTTATATACTAGGTTCTGCTCTTGCCAATTCTATCACACTGGAGAGCTGATACTTGCTTGTATAACATGAGTATCAGTAAGACTAACATAGACCACTTTGGAATCAATATAACTTAGTTTAATTAAGAATCTATTCTGGCCGGGCATGGTGGCTCATGCCTGTCATCCCAGCATTTGGGAGGCAGAGACAGGAGGATTGCTGAGTTCGAGGCTTGCCTGGGCTACATAGTGAGCTCAGAGCCAGCATGAACTACAAAGCGAGACCCTGTCTCAAAAAAAACAAAAAAAAACAAAAACAAAAAGAAAAGAATCTATTCTGGAGACAAAGGAATGAATTCATACCTCCATGCCACACACTTACACCACTTTTGTAATCCACAATACACTTAGTGTTCTCACTGTTTTACTTATAAAAATAGGGTTGCGGTAGACTTTATCTTCTAAACTTGCTGTGAGGATTGAGTATATTAATAATATGTTAAGCACTCACAACAAGTTCTATCATATAAAATATTATATCTTTAATTTCTCTGGTATCCTTAGGTTTATTTTTTTCCTTCTCTCTCTCTCTCTCTCTCTCTCTCTCTCTCTCTCTCTCTCTCTCTCTCTCTTTCTTTTTTTGTGGTACTGGGGATCAAACTCAGGTCCTTGTGCTTCCAAGGTAGGTGAGGTACCACTTGAGCTAAATCCCCAGCCCTGGGATATGATTTTTAACTTACACTCCATTTTACCAAGGTTCTATTATCTCCTTAGTTCATTTTCAACCACTCAAATTGTACATATTTTCAAAATCTTAAACCAATATAAATGTGTTACATTTTAGTCCTGAAGATTAGAATTCAGAACAAATACAGGCTGACCCGCAGGTGTTGATAGGGCCGCATTCTTGGGAAGACTGTGAGGGTATCTATTTTCTTTCTTTTTCTAGCACGTAGAGGCCATTTACTTCTTTGACAGCAACCTCCTGTCTTTATCATGACAGTGTAAAATGTTCAATCTCTCATTTTCTTTATTTATATTCTTATCAGAGTCTTTATAATTTTAAAACTATTTTTATTTTGATGCTACCTAGAATTATTAATTCACATCCTCTTGCCATGACAGTCTTTCCCCAATTCAGAAAGAAATATCTGGTTCTTTCCAAATTTTCCTGTTTTGGTAGATTTTAATATTATAGTTCCTTTAAATATGTCTCATGAAGTATCTCCCAGATCCCACGAATTTGATTATTTGGCTTTGAATTTATTTCCACTTGCTAATTTTTTAATTGAATTCTTTATTGGTACAATTTATATACATCTCAAAATCACGTATAACATTGAGGAATTTGTACCAGTATATGACAAAAGTTAATTCTCATTTTTACCCATATCCCTACCCACCCCCCACCTCCTCACCCCCTTTATACATGCTCTTTTATTTTTTTTCTGTATTATATTCATTCCTTCCCCTCATCACATTCACACACCAAGTTTCCTATAGAAATTTCCCACTCTATAAAAGCTGTCATACATTCTAGAGCTCATTTGCACCTACAGGTGTTCATACCAAAGAGAAGATCCGGAAATTGTCTATCTTCCACTTGCTAATTTTCTCAAACATTTGTGTTTTCAACTCCAAAGGGTACACTGAGGAATTTTCAAATGGGCGGTGGAAAAGATATAACTGGAAAGTACGGCCTTCCAACGTTTGACATAAAATGGACATAAATAATAAAGCAGACATAAATTGTCCGCTTAAGTAACAGAGCGATGTATGAAACCGAACTTGTCATCATTGAATTGTTACCTATCGCTTCTCGGCCTTTTGGCTGAGATCATGTGTAAATTGTTACCTCCTGACAGACAGTGCTCTAAGACTCTCTCCTGCTTGGACAGACTGAACAGAGATAATTCCAGAAGAGAAAGACAGTTTCAGCACCCGCCATTTTCACCTACTTCCACCTCCACTAAACATGTATTTAGAAAAATGCCCTAATGTTTACTCTAAAAATGCTCTAATGTTTAAACAGGATTCTGACGTGAAATGATGGAAATGACAACACTGTATTCAGGTAGCACAATACCTTAACACAGCTAAATGCCTTTAGTGTTCTTTACGTACAGGACCTCTTAGAATGCCAATGTATTATTTAGTGAAGCTGTGTTTTAAATTAAAATAAATTAAGTCACTTTTTTAGGCCATTGTATTTGACATTAACAATGTGGTGGACCATATCTCTGTTCAATTATATCACAGTATAATTTCATATTTAGCATGGTAAGAAACTGTACAGCAATATTTCCTAAGGTTGGAACTATATCTGTGGTGACATAAATATTATAAAATATCAAATTACAGAAACCCTCTTCTGATGCTTTTCTATCACCATACTTCATCAAATTAGTGTCTTTTAACTCAAGAGAATTCAGAAAAAATGTTCTATTATGCATAAAACCAATATTTGCCCTGAAAACGGCACCGTCTAATTGACAATTATTCTTTGAAAGAAGACAGAAGTGTGCAGCTGAGCAGCGTTTGCTACCTGTGCTCCTGGAGGGCACGATCCGTGCAAGCCTCGAGCTAAGCTGCCAGTGCAAGGCAGAGCCAATCAGGTATAGATTAGGCCAGCAGCATCCACATGGCAATTTATTCCCTTGACAAATCTTTTCTGCTGATTAAACAATGGAATTTTATGGCCAATTTCTTGAATAATGTATTTGAGCTTGTTTTATGTCTACCTGCTCTAAATTGCTGACTCTGTAAAACTGAAAGCTGACTACAGTGTTTTGTCAAATTTTTGGAGTTACGCATTTTCCTAATTGGATTTGCTGATTCATTACTAACAAAGATAAAAGTTTCTACTTCAGCCACTTATCTAGACTTTGAAATTGCTTCAGCCTAAAAACAAATTGTATGAGATTGAAAAATGCGGAGTACATTTAGTCACTAAAATACTAATGTGATAGAAATGAAACATGGGCCGGAGATTTACCTCAGTGGTTCCAGAGCCTGTCTAGCAAGCACAACGTCCCCTAGTATGATCCCCAGTAACCACATACAACAATACCAGGCCTGGTGACTCACACCCACCAGCAATCAGTACCACACAGCACAGTGCTGAGCATGGTGGCTCATGCCTGAAATCCCAGAACTCGGGAGGCAGAGGCAGGAGGATTGCTGAGTTCCAGGCTTGCCTGGGCTGCATAGCAAGCTCAGGGACAGCCTGAACTTCAAAGAGAGACTCTGTTTCAAAAAAAAAAAAGAAAGAAAGAAATGAAACAAAACAAAAAATAAAATAGTTTATGGTCTCCGTTCGACTCTAATGTTGTTCATATATAGCTGTTTGAACAGAAAAATAACATGAGACCATTCCTATCACCTAAATTTTCTGAGTACAGAATTATTTTTCACTTAATATTCTATCAGAATATTATAATTAGCAGCAATCAATTTATCAACATTTTGTAATTATATCAATTACAGAGTATAATTATAAGGGACTAATATGTAATTATTATTTCACAGCAAATTAACACTAAAACAGAAAATAATCCCAAAAGCCTCTTGAGAATACTTAGAAAGTTTCATAGGCAGCAACTGGAAACATTTTGCTTTTGGAATGTTTATAAAAGGGAAAAGATATGATCATGTTTTCCTTCCCAAATTTTATCCTAGAATTCCTAACTAGAGTAGAAAACAAAGATGATGGATCTTTTGTTCTTCAACCTTGTACTAGGTAGTAGGACTTTTGTATGCATTAAGCTCTTATTTAATAAATGTTTATTGTTTTGTTAAAATGCTTCCTTTTCTAGGCCACTGAATGGACATAGCTATTTAGAAATGTGAACCTATCTTCCCCAAGGTAAATGTAAAAAAACATTTTCATGCTTAGAAATCTCTGGTGTGTTTTTCTACCACAGAAATGCTCATGAGAAACTGCCATCACAAAATTAGCACTAGGCCTGGAAACTAAGAGAACATCCTACCCTGAAGAAAAGCTGAGGTTCTACCATCAGAAGACTACAATAACACTTCTTAATTATGTGAAATAAAACTTAATGCCTCTCTAACATAGATTCTCAATTTGGAGGTGCTCTGCGGTTAGGGTGCATTCGTGCTTGCTTCCATTCTTGCCATGCTCCCATTCAATGCAGATAACATTGGATTATTTAGGAGTGTTATAAATAAGTGAGAGAAGAGTAGAGCCGGAAACCAGAGGCCTGGTGAGGGCAGCACAGCGGGAGACGGACACAGACCTGCCCCACCTGCCTTTGTCTGTGACCCATGCTGTTCACCTCCCTGACATCAGGCCCGGCATCACCACATGGGGAATATAAGCTGGACAGAGAACAGAAAAGTTCATTATTATGAAGAGCCAGAACTCACTGTTGTGGCAGAATCATATCGTTATGAAAAGAAAAATAGTATTTTGTCTTCAAAAGTTAATTTCCAAAGAAAGTTGAGATGCCAAGTCAACCACAAGAGGTCACTTCCCACTCACTTGTGGTGGGTTATGAGGAGTATCCCGTGAGCTCCTCTTCTCTAAATTCTAACCAATATCCATGAGGAATCATGTTTGGGTGGGAAAAATGAAACAGAAGGCATTCGGAAAGGTGGAAATAGAAGAGATTTAGTTCAAGCTAGAAAGAGTTTATCTAAATTTCAGAAACTATTTTTGGATAAACAAGGTGATAGATGAAACTGGGAAATGCAGTCTTGAATGAAAAGATAGGTGCTTTTCTGTGCAGCCATATTGACACACAAATGGACATTCTTTCAGAAAAATTCCTCTTCTGGAATTGGATACATTGGAATTGGCATAAAAGATTTTTATGTAGTCCAAAATTTTATGGAAGAAGAAAATTAGAGTTTTATCTCCTATTTTTCAAAAGCAATACAAATTATTCTTCTATATAATTTTCTCTGTTGGAAAGCTAACCAAATGTAGGCTTCTTGGCCTGGCCTTGTTACAGCTCCTAGAGGTAAAATTCATTTTTTTCAGTATTGACCATTAATAGCTGTGGGCTTTTCATTTGTGGTCTTTAATATGTTCAGCCACTTTGTTTCAATTCCGAGTATGTTGAGAGGTGTCCTAATGGACGGGGGTTGAATTTGACAAGTGCTTTTCTACACCTGTTGGGATGGTCATATGATTTTTTTCTTTATTCTATTAGTGCAGTGCATCATACTAATTTTCATATACAAATCCATCATTGTGTCCCAAGGATAAATCCAATTTACTTCTGATATATGATCCATTTAACTTGCTGTTGAATTCATCTTGGTGGTTTCTATTGGAGAATTTTACCCATATATGTCTCTGGGATGCTGACCTACAGTTTCTCTGTGACATGTATATTTGGCCCCGGTGTTTGGGTAAAAATGACTTCATAAAATATAAGGTACAATCTAAAAATCTGGTAAATATTAAAATGCAAAAGAGTTATTAACCTAAAAAGACACATTCCTGATAGATACTTCACCCAAAGTATTCCCCTTCCCTTCAGATACATTTATCCCATCAGTCTTGACACTTGGTGAAAGTCCTCAAAGTCCTCTTTAATGCATGTCTTTGCTTGTGTTGCCATGGCTGCTTTCATGGCCTCAGTGGATTTAAAACATTTTCCCTTCAAGATCATTTTGACTTTGGAGAGGAGACAGGACTTGCACAGATTTGAGGAACAGGATGGATGAGGATGTACTGTAATGTCTTTAATCAGCTTGCGTTTCCATTGGGTGGCATGGGGCAGCGCACTCACATACTACTTTTGACTGTACCTGGTAAAGTCATGGCAAGTTTTGTTACACTTCTTTTTCAGTTCTTTTGGAAGAGTTTTAAGAACATGTATTAATTTATCCTTAATACTACTTTTTACTGTACTTGGTAAAGTGATGCTAAGTTTTTTTATACTTCTTTTTTCAGTTCTTTTGGAAGAGTTTTAAGAACAGATACCAAATTTAACGTTAGCTAGATTGTGCTCATTGAGCCATTGAGTGCTAGCATTTTCTTGTTAGGAGGTTTTTGGTTACTGATATTATTACCATATTAGTAATGAGTATTTTCTGGTGCCTATTTCTTCATAATTCAGCCTCAGTGTGTTTGTATGTTTTAATGTATCTTAATTCCTTCTAGATTATTCAATATGTTCACTTATAATTGTGCATAGAACATAATCTTTTATGTTTTTTAAATTTGTCATGTCCATTATATGTTTCCTTCATTCATGATTTTATTTATTTGAATCTCATCTCTTTTTTCCTTAGTTGGTCTAGCTAAACATTTGTCAGTTTTATCAGCTTTTCAAAAAAAAAAAGCGAGGAATTTTTGCAAAAGGAATTCTTACAGCTCTTGCTCAGGTAATCTACTAATCATTTTTATTTCTGAATCAAAATTCAGGAAATGTAGCCTGTCTGTAAAATTCCAACACAGCTCTGGGCTCAGTGATCAGTTTCCAGCACGATGGCTCCCCTTATGTCAGCAGAGGGCTGGGCTCAAGAATTCAAATCCGGGTCTTGAAACACCCCACCTTTAAACCTCCACCCTTCCCTGGATCCAGGCTGGCCAGACTGCTGACTTACACTTCTTGTTACCTCCTTAAGGAGTCTAGATGTTTTGCTTCTTCCTTGTACCTGGTTATGATCTTTAATCAGTTTATCTCTCAGTGGGGAAGGATTTGTTTCTCATTCTCCCTTGCTGTTTTGCAACTAAAAATGTTCTGCCCTTAAATTTCTTGTAACTGTTCTGTTGCTTAACTTTAAAGATGTTATTTAACATGCAGCCATGGTGATTATAAAAGTTAGTTGTTTGAAAGTGTGAAGGTCAAAAGTACACATTAAAAAACAGTCAAATGCTGTTTGAAATTTTGTATATCTACAAAATTTAATAAATATAAGCTGATTTTCTCTGAATTTTGATGTTTTAATATCATCTCAAGACAAATTTCATACAGTCGGTAAAACAGCAATTAGAGTAATGAATATAACTGAAGGAAGCACCAGCACCAAGCCAGATAGATCTTAGTAAATGAACTGTAATCTGTTTTCTACTTTATATTGTGTGTGAGAGTGACAATGCAGGCACATTTACCTTTGTTTTCTGAGTGCTTAATGATGAGTACATGGTAGTCATCCTTGTTTTGAACCAAGAACTAGCAGACAACTCTATAGGTATTTCTGATTCTTTTCAATGGTGAATTTATGATCCCTATGCCTAAGAAATGATATTATTGTTCATACCAGTCATTTATTTCTATAATGTTGCCGAATTATGTTATAATTATTTCATTGATCAGAGAAAAATATTATAGTTACCAGTATATTTTCCATCGTATATCACAAATCTGTCTCTCTTGAAAAAGGCATTCTCCTTACACACAGGCTATTTTCACACCTTTCATTGATTTCTGAGAAAAATAAAAGAATATTTCCTCATGAGATATTGTAAAATAAAATTCTAAGCCCCAATAGAGGAATAGAACAATGTCTGATAGGATAAATTCAGTTCTTTAAAAATATTTTAAGGTTGGGGCTGGAGATTTAGCTCAAGTAGTACCATGCCTATCATAGAAGCACAAGGGATCAAATTCAATCCCAGTACCAAAAAAAAAATTAAGGTTATATTTACACTGAACTATGTAGGCTATAAAGTACACAACATATAAGTAACAGCTAATGTCAAATAAATCTGTTGGAGTCAATACTGGATAATAGAAATAAATAATATTTAATCTCATTTTTACTTTACTTTTGTAAATCAAAAAGCAAAACTTCATGTAGCAATTTCAACACAATTTTTATGATCAAAGCATAAAATCTTCTGAGATTCTATTATCTATCAGTTTCTGATGTTCACAAAAATAAGTTAGTGTGTATTAACCCAGTTAATCTGTAAACTTCTCTTTCAAAAATAAGGCTGGTAATTCAAAGAGGAACCATAGCAGGATGTCAACAACAATGAAATCATTCTTAACCTCATTAAATTCCAAATTATTTCAAGCAGTAGAGTGTGATGTTCAGATCCATCACACGCCCTGTTCTTCAGCCCATCTGTTTTCATTTTAGCAGAATGAGCGAAAACATAATGGGAAAAACATCATGACTGTTTTGTATGTGATACTGGTAAATTGTGTACCGAAGACTTTGAGGTAAGAAATATTTGTTACTTAGCCCGTGATGACTAATTCTGTATCAGGTTACCTGAGTCATAGGATCATATATTTAACCAAGCATCATGCTAGGTGTCTTTGTAAAAGTGTTTTTGGATGAGATTAGCGCTTAGTTCATGGACTGAGTGGACATACTCCATTTGTGGATGGAGTTTATCCAGTAAGATCACGGCCTAAAACTGAACAAAAAGCTAATCTGTGACTCCTAAGAAGGAATTTCTCCTGCCCTCTAAATCACCTTCAGATTGCGACATCATGTTTTCTTGGCTTCAGAGCAGCTTCCAACCTATAGATTTGACTGGGACATTAGCTGTGCAAGTTATTTCCATGCTCTTCACTCACTCAGTCTATCGGTTATGTCTCTCAAGAAGCCTCAAAGCACGTGCATGCTGCAACTGAGTTCCTCGATGCTACTGAGCCCTCAAAACAGCCTGGCAACCTTGTATGTCTAGCTAATCAGTAAAGTCAACCACTCTTCACAATGAATTCAGTTTCTTTCCACCCCACCCCACCCCAGCAATGGTTTAAAGACTGCTACTGCACTAGTTTTCTTTACTTTCAGCAGCTTCCCACCACACAGTAAATTATGAAAAATAACACAAATTTTAATTTCCAAATCATTCACTTCCAATTTCCTTGATTCCTTTTGTTAAAAGTAAATTGCCTCTTATTCAAGGTATTTACACATCTGTATCTTATTTATTTCACTTATGAGTATGTCCTCAAGGTACGTCCATTTGAGTATAAATGTCTCTATCATTCTTTATATCTGAGTAATACTCCATTTTATAAAAATAAAAAAACCCACATCTTTATCCAGGCTCCAGTTGATGAAAATCTGGACTGTTTCCAAGATTTAAGTATCATAAAATGTGCTGTTGTAAACATAAATTGATAAATTTATAGCCAACAAAATAGTTAGTAGAAACAAGAAGATAATAGTTACTCTGTTTAGGAAAAACATGAAATTTCCTGATATTGCCAATTTTATTTAATAGAGCACTAAAAATTCTAGCAAGTTTAGTAAAGGAAGAAAAATAAGCACAGATTTTTTTAACTAATAGAAAGGAAAACAGATTTCATTATTGTCATAGGTGATGACACCAAAATACAAAATAAACACTCCAAATAATTTTTATAATATCAGCTTTATGTGTACAAAATTAATATTATAAATTAGATTGCATTTATTCAGAAGCAAAAAAATTTATATAAATATTTTACAAGGGAAACATTCATACCTGGTTATTCCTAGCTAATTAAATCATAATAAAATATTCTCTACAGTTTCCAGAACTGCTTTTTAAAAAGTACCCATAGCAGGAATTCTCAGTAGCCTTCCAGACTTCTACTTTTTGATTCCGTTTTTAACTTATGATTGATAGAGTGACTGAAATCCACTTGTAGCTCTATCTGTACCGCAGATTTTACTCAAGCAGCTGTTCCAAGGAAAGTTTCACCTGCAGTTTTGTGTTGAAATATTATTTTATTGTCATTTTCTTAACAAGTTTTTTACCCTAACCAAATTTTCTTCAAAACACCTTTGCTTTGGGGGCAAGAATGAGAAAGGTATTTTTTCAGTGTATTTCCTTATGGAAACAGGCCACCCCGTTAGCTTGCGGTTACCCTGTTAGTAATGGTTAGCAAGGCTACAGTTCTCTCCTCTGTGTAGCAAACCTGTACCATGTGCGATTTGTCTTCATATTCATTTCTTCAAATCTTTATGTCTATAAAATGTTAGCATGTCGTCATATGGCTTCATATCTTATTACTATAACAAGAGGAATTTACTTCAAAGCAGTAGCCTCTTT
>PVIC010054025.1:0-11673 GCA_004025085.1 Thryonomys swinderianus
AGCCGCCCAAGCTACAGAGAAGGAGACAGAGATCGCAAGAAAGAAGCGATGTGCTCCGTGCAACCCAGAGTTTGCAGTCAAGTTAGGGTGAGAGCAGAGGCCAGAGAAGCGAGGAGGCGTTAGCCAGGTTTCCATGATAAACAGAGTTGAGTCGTTTTTCTTACAAGTATTTAATAATGCTGACTCAGCGTTTGTGTACAATACAGGTAAAATATGTATAAGATTGGAGAATGCAGGTATTTATGACTGTGTTACCTTGATTGATTTGGGGGAAGGAAGAAGCCTATGGGTATTAACCTTACTTGCCCGAGGTTTTTGCAAAGTTGTTTTTCTGGAAGAGAAAACATCATAAAAAGCATCCTTCTGTGGGCAGGAATTATTATTCCCCTCAGCAGAGTCTCTCCTGCAGGCAGGTGCGAGGCCGCAGCTCAGGGCAGCTCGGGAGAGCAGCCGGCTCCGCCCACCGTCCAGGCTTTGGCTCCGCCCACCGTCCCGGCTTCGGCTCCGCCCTCCTCCGTGGTCACCTGCTCCAGGTCACTCGGGTAAATCAGTCTAGTCCGTACTGCCCACGGGCCTGGACTCAGGAAGTCCGGATTATTTTATACAAGAAATGACACACCAAGGGTTTTTTAAAAATCTTAAATCTATTTTAATCTTAAAGGCTAAAATAGAACTTTTCACTACCGTTAAAATGTCCTAAAACTGGACGTTACGATACAGAAGTTTTGGAAATAAAAGTCAGCACCACTCAGTGTGAAGGTCTTTGCCCGGGAGGCATCTGGCTTGTATTCCCGGCTGCAGTGCGAGGACAGGACGGAGCCAGGCGAGCGCACGCTGTCGCAGAGCTGTTGTAGACGATCTCTCCCTCGTTCTCATAGGAGTTACTTCCTATGAGAAATTTAAGTGTCTTCCATTGTCCACCAGCCCCTGACCGCTTGAAGCCCCACAGTGGCAGGCACCTCAGACGCCACTGCCACCCTGGGCAGCGCTGCCAGGCCCCTGCCTCGCCCCCTGGCCTGTGAGTCAGGCCCGGCACCCCGGCCTCCGGGGCCCTCAGCCTCGCCAGCGGAAGTCCCGCCTCGCTTCCCTGCGGCTCTGGAACCGCCCCCGACTCAGCCCGGAGCCCAACCCGTCCTTGACCTGGGGAAGCCTTTTCCTGCCTCCTGCCCAGAGAAAACCAGCAATGTACATATTTACTACGACTTGGGACCCTCGCTTCGTTGTTCTGCTCACGGGGGTGTCTTTACCCTTGTTGAACGGGTTGTCGTTCCCTATGTACTCACTTTTCTACAAACCCAGAAATAGTAGAATGTCTCCTGAAAAGAAAGAAATGTTCAGTATCGACTTAGTAGCTGAATGAATGGAAACCTGACGTCAGTGTTACTCTCTGTCCTTCCGGACCAGCATGTGATGAGGCCCTCTGACACCCTGGCTTCCGGCCGCACAATCTCCAGGGGCCTGAATGAAAGACGGGTCTTGGGGTTCGCTGGGGTGCTCACCGAGTGTGTCCAGTGCCTGAATGGGTACCTAAGCTACCACGTCTCTCTCAGTCGTATTTTCTACACGTCAACCTAACCTGCCTGGGGCTCTTCTAAAAGTTTGTACTTATGGAAAGTATTTCCGCTCCACACTGTCTCTGGGATCCAAACTCAACCTCTACCTCACAGGGGTCTGGACAATTATAGTTTCCCAAGTGGCACTAATTTTCTGGGGCTTGAGTGAAGCTTACACAGTGGTTGCTGCATAATGTGCTTAGAATTTGTGTCTTTCTCAAGAAGTGTGTTATATTTCGTTATAAAACACGGAGGTATTTTAAAGGCCTTAATAGCAACTCAAATAATGAGACAGAAACAAAGAAAAATGTAAAAGAAAAATAATAAAGAGTGGTTAGAGAAATCATTGACCAGACATAAACACAATAAGATACAATTATTGTACAAATAAAATTCATGTTAAATATTCACTTATTAAATTTAGACCACAAATCATAGAGTACTTTGTATTTTTATCTTACCTAGTAAAGGGAAAAAGACTAAGATAAGAAACCAGTGAGGGGCCGGAGATTTAGCTCAGTGGTTCCAGCATCTGCTTAGCAAGCACAAGGTCCTTCCTTTGATCCCCAGTAACCACACACCACACGCTGTGCGTGGTGGCTCACGCCTGTCATCCCAGCACTCGGGAGGCAGAGGCAGGAGGACTGCTGAGTTGGAGGGTAGCCTGGGCGGCATGGTGAGCTCAGGGCCAGCCTGAACTACAAAGCGAGACTCTGTCTTTAAAAAAAAAAAAAAAAAATCAGTGGGAACTTAAAAATGAGGACTCACTCCCTACCTTTCCTTACACTTATACTGTCTATTAAAGAAAATGATGTTACCTTTTAAGATTTACAGTTCCATCTTTCCCTCCTATACAAAATCTGTAGAACTGGCTAGAGAGAGAGAGACAGTGAGAACGGCTGGAGAAAGGAGAGGTTTTCCTTCCTAGGTCAGCTCCGCCGGCACGGAGGATCCGTGCTTCTCTCCAGAACGTGAAGAACAGCAGCGAGGAAGCTGAAGGACTCAGGCCGTCTCCGTCACCCAAACCAGAGGGAAGGCGAGTAAAGGAGCAGCAGGTAAGTGACCGAGGATCCGCCACGCAGCCTGCGTCGTCCGCAAGCGCCCCACTCCGGGAAACTGAGGCAGGAGGACTGCAAATTTCAGCTCAGCACACATGACTTGGTGACTTACTGAGTGTGGCGGGCCGTAAAGACCGCTCCCCAAGATGGCGGCTGGCAGCAAGCCAGACACCTCTGTTGACACAAACAAACTAACTGCAGACCTTATATGGTAATATCTGTGGGTGGTGGGAGGGGCCTCGAGAGGAGAATGTATATAAGCACCCAGTACGGGAAGTGGGAGGGTAGAATAAAGATCAAGCTTGCACTCCCTGTGTTGCATCTCTGCGGGATCGGCGAGGGTCGCGACAACCGAGGCCCTACTGTAAATAAAAATTAAAAATTAAGGGCTGGGCAGGAGGGGAAGAAGAAGCCACCACAACGTCTCGATACGCACTTAGGGGAGTTCAGTGAGGATTTACTACAGGACGGTGGGATGTGGAAGAGTAAAATGGACATGAAATGGAACTTCTACAAGTACGTTGTGAGGTGGGCTCATAAGGCCGTGGGCTCCCTGCGTAGTTCATGACGAATGACTGTGCAGCTGGACGTTCTGGTGCCATTTTCTATAGAGATTATTATGTAGAGCTTCGGGATTTATTTAGCTCTGTGAAATTCCCATTCTTAGAAAATAATCTGGAGTTGGAAATTGCTGAGTGACTTAATTTTTTGACCTATCAACTCCTGTACTAATAATACTTTAATATAGCCGAGAAACATGTCACTTTTAAATAATCAATATAAAAAATCCCACGGGGCAGAGATTTAGCTCAGTGGTTCTGGCACCTGCCTCGCAAGCGTAAGGTCCTGAGTTCGATCCCTGGTAACCACATACAATGCTGGGATTGGAGACTCACACCCACCAGCCATCAATACCACATACCACAGTGCTGGGCGTGGTAGCTCACGCCTGTCATCCCAGCACTCGGGAGGCAGAGACAGGAGGATTGCTGAGTTCGAGGCTTGCCTGGGCTACATAGTGATCTGAGAGCCAGCCTGAACTACAAAGCAGAACCTGTCTCAAAAAAAAAAAAAAAAATCCCGCAGTCATGTTAATGCAGTATAAGTAGCATTCCCTTCTTCCTATCCTGGAAGTGCCACTTAGTGGCACAAGAGGGATGAAGTGTTCAGATGAGCCGTGCCTGGCCCTGAAGGACTGTCCATTACCAACTGAAAGCTCAGGGCGTTGGGTGGAGGGCGTATGGCCTGAGCAGGTGCAGCTCTTCACACCCTCAGACAGCAGAGGCTCTCAATCACCTTCTGTAGTGTCGGGGTAAATCCGAGCTTCCGCCCCCAGGCAGTCCCCCAGGTGAAGGTTCAGTCCTCCGTCCCTTCACGCACCCACTCAGGCCCACCGCCTCCCGCGCAGGGTCCTGTGGGGCTGGCGTGACCAGCGGTGCCCTGTCCTGCTTCTCTTCCTGTGCGCATTTTAGAGTCTCTAGTGACCAAAGGCCTCCAGAGCCGGCCAAGCAAGGGAGAAAGAGGTACTGGTCACAGAGGGGCTGGGACGCTCGCCCCCCCCACGCTTATACTCCCCACTTACCTCCGGGGCTGACCTGAGCGGTCTCTACACCCCGTGGGGAGTCCAGGCTTTCTTTTTAGGCCAGTATTTTTTTTTTTTTTTTGAGACAGGGTCTCGCTTTGCAGTTCAGGCTGGCCCTGAGCTCACTATGTAGCCCAGGCAAGCTTTGAACTCAGCTATCCTCCTGTCTCTGCCTCCTGAGTGCTGGGATGACAGGCGTGAGCCACCATGCCCGGTTTTAGGCCAGTGTTTTATGGGGCAAACTGATTAGGTGAGAAAATGCGGTCTGTGAAGTCCACCGCGGGTTCGGGCCTCCCGAACAGCAGCAGAGCCAGCATCCCGCGGAGCTCCGGGGACTGGACACTACCGTCTCCTCCGCACGCAGCGGGATAAAGGCGAGGCCACGCTCACCGACGCAAGGCCTGCCCGTGTCCCTAAACTCCCGGGGGAACGGGCGGCAGGCCCCACCCCCGAGCTCTCTGCTACCATTGGCATAGGGAAGTCTGTCCGGCTTTCACTGGCTCTACCCACTGGCTCATGTTCTCAAGGATCTTCCCTCCTGAAAAACACAAAGCGTGGAAGAGAGAGCCGGAGGGCCCGGGACGGGAAAGCACCGCGTGAGCCAAAGAAACAGACTACAGGTCACTGTGCGTCGGATCCAGAGCTTTATTCTTGCCAAGGCTTGGGGTGTGCGCGAACCCCGGCAGGACGCCTTGATTCGGAAGCAAAGCGCGGAGGGAGGGGAGGGGCTGAGGAGCGCAGCGCCAGGCGTGACAAGGCAGGAAGGAGCTGGACGCCGGGGTGTCCTGGCTGAGAACCCGTCTGTATTTAACAGCAGCAGTCGTCCTCGTGGTGACAGCAGGCAGGGCCTCGGGATCTCATGGGGATAATCCCCAGGCAGCAGCCCCCGCCGGAGCCGCAGCCCCCGGAGCCGCAGCAGCCCCCGGAGCCCCCGGAGCCGCAGCAGCCCCCGGAGCCCCCGGAGCCGCCGCAGCCGGAATCCTCACAGCAGCCAGAGGGCCCCGTGTTGCAGTCCTGGGGCCGCTGGATCCAGCGTCTCAGGGGACCAACCCCGAAGGTCCGGGGAGCGAGGCAGCAGTAGCTGGTGGAACAGGGGGCGGAGCACGGGTCGGGGACACAGCCCTGGGAGGCGGAGCCACTCGCAGAGGCCTGGGCGTAGTAGGTCTGGCCCGAAGAAGGATACTGGACACAGTAGGTCTGGGTCTGGTAGGGAGCTGGATAGCTGACATAGGTCGTCTGGCACGGAGCCGGGCACTTCACGTACGTTGTCTGGCAGGGAACTGGACATTTGACATAGGTCGTCTGGCACGGAGCCGGGCACTTCACGTACGTCTGGCACGGAGCCGGGCACTTCACGTACGTCTGGCAGGGAGCTGGACATTTCACGAAGGTCTTGGTCTGGCAGGGAGCTGGGCACTTCACGTAGGTTTGAGTCTGGCACGGAACTTGGCATTTCACATAGCTTTGGGCGAGAGCTGGAGCCGGAGCTGAGTAATTCATAAAGGCTTGAGGCTGGCCGGCGACGGGGCCCGGCACACAGACAGTCTGGGTCTGGGCTGGAGCCTGGCCTTTCACAGAGGCGCCGCCGGCACCTTGGGCAGCCACCGGTCCTGACCCTTTCACGCAGGACGGAGGAAACTGCGGCTGCTTCTGCTGGTCACACATCTCGCTGTGGCTCTGCAAAATACGGAAAGAAGGGCTCCATCAGCGCCGTGAGGGTGCAGGCTCCCCTCAGACAGAATAACCACGAGCAGTGCGACCTTTCGGGAAGTCCACGGACACCCCGAGCTGACGGTCTGGCCGTGGGGTCGACTCAGAGTGTCCAGGTTCAAACAGACTCCCGCATGTTTACCTGGCTGGGACTCTCGGCAGGTGACCCGTAGATGTAAATGAGTTCTAGAATGTATGATAGATTGTGTGAAATAGGAAATATTCAAAGGGAATGTGACAGGGGAAAGTAATGAGGGGAAAGAATAAATATGATTTGAAAAGGAAAAGAAAGCTCATGTATACATGGGGTGGAGCATTGTGGGGTGAGCAGGGATATGGGTAAAAATGAGAACTCGCGTCATGTACTGCTACAAATTCCCCAATGTTGAGTGTGATTGTGAGCTGTCTATAAAATGTACTAATAAAGAAATCAATTTTTAAAAAACTGTTTACATTTCTACCCAACTCTGTGTGTTTCCTCTCTTCTTGCTACTTCAGTGACTGCATTTGAACTAGCCTCACAAAACTGCGGCTCTCCAGCCTATTATTTCTCTTGCCACGAAATCCCAGAGGCTTCCCTTCCTCCCCCGGCACAGTCAGGCCGCACCCAGGGGAGCAAATCTACGTTAACTCCTCCTGAGCCACTGCGAGCGTCAAGCCGAACTGAAGCACGGAGCACAAGGTCACCATTGAATAATTCTCCACCACTTGCTCCTGGGATCAACCAGATACCCCCGCTCTTCATTCGTGAGCGGACCCCAGAGAGGACCGGACGAATTGCAGGCAGAGAGGGCGAACAGGAAGCCGGGCCTCTGAGACGCCCTCCCACCTGGGCTCACCAGCCGGGCTCACACCACCTCTGGTCCTGCCCCGGGCGCCAGGCTCTCCGCCGGCTGACTGTCCCCGCCTTTGCGGATGTCCGAGGTCTAGTTCCTGGCTCTCCTTCCTCTCAGTTATCTACGCAACATCACACAGGCTCTGTTTCTGGCCGAGTCCTGACCCAGACTTACCTTCTTTCCTGGCAGGAACAAGACTGGAAGAGGCTGAAGATCTAAGGAGCTGGCAGTTGGGGAGACTTTTTATAGGGCGGCAATGAGGCAATTTAATGGCATCTAGATGAAGCAGCAAACATCACGAGGACGAGGACCGGTGTTGCATTGGCGAGATTCCTCCCCAGGACGCCTGGCTCCTCCGTCAGAGGCAGGGCATGCCTCTGCTTGCCGCTGAATGTTCCTAAACTTGAGATAAGAGATCACCGCTGTCCTCTACATAAAACAAGGCCATCTTCTTCCCCTGGAAGTTATGAGCGACGCCTATGCTGTCGAGCTGTTTCTAGGACACCTGCGCCTTCAAGGTCTGATCAGATTCAGTCGGCCCGGCGGTCTCTGGCGCAAAATGGCGCAGAGGCTTCCAAGTATGGCTTGTTCCATGGGCCATCAGGTGATTCTAAGTTTGTCCGGGAAGCTGGGTGGGTGGCTGATAATCCCAGACCCCAAGCTCTATGTCACATTCTCCGATGTCCCCCCGCTCCCACCTTCCTGCACCTCACTCTGAGGAACAAATTCCACGGAGCCCAGGATGAGAGGAATTCCAGCTAAGTGGACACAGCGCGGAGACAGTGATAGTGGGGTCTAACGTCGATTGGAATGTTTTCCACGTGCCAGAAAATTTGCGAGGCAGGTACCTTTACAGATGGACACAACTGAGGCCCCGAAAGATGGAAAGACTCTTATTCATCAAACAAAGCGCGTGAGCAGGGACAGCAGAATTCCAGCGTAGTCCATGTGCTTCTGCGGCCGATCTTCACCACTGTAAACTGCTGTGGTTCACCGAAAGGCTCCACCTTGAATCCCTGTTGTCTTTCCTTTCCCCAAAGCAGAAGATACAGGACAGGTGGAAATAACATCTACTGAGCACTTACTATGGCTAAGCATGACTCTAGCTTCTTGCCCTGCTTTTTTTTTTTTTTTTTTTTTTGAGACAGGGTCTCGCTTTGTAGTTCAGGCTGGCCCTGAGCTCACTGTGTAGCTCAGGCAAGCCTGGAACTCAGCAATCCTCCTGCCTCTGCCTCCCAAGTGCTAGAATGACAGGCGTGAGCCACCACGCCCGGCACTGTGGTATGTGGCATTGATTGCTGGTGGGCGTGAGTCTCCACACCCAGTATCATATGTGGTTACCGGGGATTGAACTCAGGACCTTGCGCTTGCAAGGCAGGCGCCAGAACCACTGAGCTAACCCTCCAGCCCTCTTGCCCTGCTTTTAATCTTTGCAATAACCCTGCAAGGTAGGCTGTTAGCCCCATTTTTAAAAGTTTATTTCCTGTTTATTAGCACATTTGCAATTCATGCAGTTTATAATCATCTTGGCAGTGCATGTGCATATTACAGCTTGTTTCTTATTACTTTAATCCCCTTCCCCCACGCCCCTTTACCCCTTTTCACACTTTCTGATATTATTTGTCTTAGTTCATATTATGCCATGTAGTGTTAACATTGGTTAGGATTACAAGGTTGCCACACATGACATATCTTCATTCTTATTTCCTCTCACCCCTCCCCTTGTTCCCTTGGACCACTTCCCTGTGGGGGAAGATTTGTCCCCTTTTCCCTTTTCAACCATACTTTATCATTTTCTTTGTTTGTGCTTTGCTTCACTCAAATAAGTGATACCACAGGGTATTTAACCTTATATATCTGGTTCATTTCACTCAACATTAATTTTCCAGGTACATCCATTTACTTACAAGTGTCTGAAATTTATCATTCTTTAGAGCTGAGTAGTATTCCATCGTGTTTAGATACATTTGTTTATCCAATCATCTGTCAGTGGAGACAGAGGCTGCCGCCATCATTTAGCTATGAAGAATTCTGCTGCTATAAACACTGGTATACAAGTGTCACTACAGCTGGACGACTTAAGCTCTTTAGGGAAATACCTGTCGGGGGATGGCTGGGTCATATGGGTTTTCTAATTTCAGTTCTTTGAGAAGTCTCCATGTTGATCTCCATAATAATCGTACTAGTTTGCATTCCCATCAGTAACACAGGAGGGTTCATTTCCCACCACAGCCATGCCAGCGTTTGTTAGTATTTGACTTCCTAAAGATTGCCATTCTTTCCAGAGTAAGATGGAATCCTCGTGTTGTTTTAATTGGTATTTCTCAAAAGCACTAGCATGGATAACTTTTCACATATCTGTAGACCATTTGTATTTCTTCCTCTGTGAAACGTCTTTTCTTTTCTCTTGCCCATTTCTTGACCAACTCTTTAATTTTAGGTGGTTTGATTTTTTGAGTTCCTTATATATTCTAGATATTATTCTTCTGTCTTGGGAGTAGCCAGCAAAATTGTTTTCCCATTCTGTAACTTATCTTTTCACTCTGGTGGTGGATCCTTTTGCTGTACAGAAGTTTTTTAGTCTGATAGAATCCCACTTGTTGATTCTTGCTGTTATTTCTTGTATGATTGAGGGTCTGTTTAGAAAATCCTTCCTACATTTATGTCTACACTTGACCTTAGCCAAAAGGCTGAGAAGCGATCTACATTTATGTCTTTAAGTATTTTACCTATGTTACCTCCAATAGGCTTAATGTTTCTGTTTTAATGTTTTGCTCTTTGATCGATTTTGATTTTAATTTAGTATATGGTGAGAGCTAAAAGTCCAGTTTGACTCTTCTAAAAAGAGATAACCAGTTTTCCCGACACCACTTGTTGAATAGGCTCTTTTCTTCAACACTTACTTTGGCCTCTTTATAAAAGACAAGTTGTTGGATATGTCTGAGGAGGTTGCTGTATCCTTTATTCTATTCCATGGTTCCAGTACCATACTGTTTTTATCACTATTGCTTCATAGTCTAGTATGAAGTCAAGTATTTAGGTTAGCCCCATTTCTACAGAAGAAGAAACTGAGACCCAGAGGTCTAACTCATTCACCAGTTTCATCCTTACTTGAAGGTGATAGGGCACCATTGAAAAGAGTATAGGTCCTAGAACTGGACCGGTTTGTGTTCCAGGGATGGCTTGTTATTTGCCAATAAAGATGACGTTGGTGAATTCGTTTCTTCTTCTGTCTCTGAAAGCCAGTTTTTTTAGAGGATGTCCATAAAACAAGAGACACTTTAAGAGAACAAATAGCGAGGTCTGATGTCCTGTTATGAGTCTGGCACTGCCTTGTATTGAGATTTCCCAACACCCTACCTTCTCTGGGCCTTTTCTCTTCTTCTCCAAAATACAGGGCATAGGTGAGGTCTTTTATAGCTATGAAGTTCTATGATTGCAGAGCTCTGTTCTGTGAAGACTCTATATATCCACAACCTAGCTGTTCATATCGTTATTTGCACTGGGTTATACTTTTCATGCATCCATCGCCGAGGCCAACAAACTATACATCATCACAGAACCCAAGAAATATTAACTGAACGAGTGGATAAATTTATGTACAAACAGAGAGGGTCTCTGTGGCTAGCGCAGTCCGGTCACACTCGTCCTCTTGTGGTCCCTGCTGTCAGTCTTCCTGCTAGCCAATCTGAGCCTCTTGTGCCAACCGTGAGTTCTGATTGGCTCACTTCCTGCCCTCTGGGTCAAATTGTCATTAATGGTTTTGACATCCACAAGCAGCACCAACATTTCTCGTGAGAGATGCTGAGTCCGTGTGCCACCCAAACGGGTGGGTGGGCTGTGCCCTGCCCATTTCAAGGCATGGAGAAATCAGGTGACGGTGCCAGTACCGAAATGAGTCACAGGGCTATCCTCAAAAATTCCAGAACCTCCCTCCCATTTATATCCCTGGACACAAGCTCGTAGAATCACAGACTTATGGACTCACGCCATGACAGGCCACTAGACTCACGGGATAACAGGTGGAGAGAATCACCTCTGAGGTGGACGAACTGACACAGGTCATGGAAGCACTTCTCCGCTTTTTTCATTCAATCCAACGGGCTCTTTGTTTTAAGATTTACTGGTCTTGGGCCAGAGATTTAGCTCAGTGGTTCTGGCGCCTGCCTCGCAAGCGCAAGGTCCTGAGTTTGATCCTGGTAACCACATACAATGCTGGTGTGGTGACTCATGCCCACCAGCAATCAGTACCACACACCATAGTGCCGGCGTGGTGACTCATGCCTGTAATCCCAGCACTGGGGAGGCAGAGGCAGGAGGATTGCTGAGTTTGAGGCTTGTCTGGGCTCCATAGTGAGCTCAGGGCCAGCCTGAACTACAAAGCAAGACCTTGTCTAAAAAAAAAAAAAGAGGACTTACTGGTCTTTAAATGTTCTCTGTAGTCCCCTGGTTAGCTTGCTTCAGGGTTTAGCAACTCAGTAGTCAGGAACTATTCACTAAATTATGACTCAGCTCTCTTTGAACACTACCATTCATGGATCTTTCTACCCAGATGGTAAATATTCAGACTGGAGCAAGTGGTCAGCGTGAGAAACAGGCTCTGCTTTCTTCTCTGACATACCACGTCTCAGAAATGCTACAACCTGTTATGTCAGACTTGGTCCACACATGTCAATGACTTCTACCCCTTCTCCATCTCAGTACATTGTTCTGGAAACTGCAGAGTTTCAAAGAGCGATCTGTGAGCTTTCATAATGCGGCTCTGTACAAAAGTGAAACAAAGAAAACTATTCTGTTTCCAGCATCCTGATCTGACAAATCCTAGAATGGCAGATGGGTGGTACCACCTTGCCCTGAACGCTGCCACATCTCTGACTGATCCCAAGTCCACCTTTTCTTTTCTTTCTTTTTTTTTTTTTTTTTTTTTTTTTTTG
>PVIC010054026.1:0-11666 GCA_004025085.1 Thryonomys swinderianus
GAATAGTTAACCTGACAGTTAACCATTAATATATGGACAGCATCTTCCCTGGAGATAGAGAATGGTGAAGAGTGGAAGGCTAAGTTCTAACTTAGACATTAAGGAGCTTTGGTCAGAAGTGTCACCAGCAGTGACACTAGTGTGAGACTCAGTATGCCTCTCAGCTGTGTGACCTGCAACATTAGTGTGCTCCCCACTTCACCACTTGTACTGGGGATTGAACCCAGCACCTTCACATCAACCTGCATCTTCTACCCTTGTTTCTTTTGAGACAAGATCTTTTAAGTCCCTGAGTGCTAAGCCTGGACTTCAAACTTATGACTCTCTGATATCAACTAAAAGCACATGAAGCTACAGGGTTTATGTTTTTCCTCGGTGGACGTTAAGAGACTACAATAATTTGCTACTTCCTACACACACTAGAGGAGGGCTGGGGTCACCGGGCTCAGGCAGCCCCCTTCCTACGGATCAGTCTCCGCAGCAGCTCTCTGACTGGAGTCTTGTGCCTGGAGCTCTCCAAGCTTAGTGGTGGCTTCACAGTTCTGTGATCTTGGCAGCCGCTTACTCCCACAGGTCCAGTAGGCATTGCCCTGCTGAGGGGACTCTGAGGTGGCCCTCTCTCATGGAGAGTATCCTCTGGGCCCCATGCCATGCTGCATAGCCTTCAAAGTTTTGCTGGCTTTCACACAGCTTGTGTATTCTGCCTATGTGCAAAGTCACACTGTGCGGATGCTACCAGGGCCACTGCCTGTGCACCTGGTGCCTGAGCCAGAGTGGGCAGCTGAGAGCACTTTGCTGGTCAGTGAATGCTGAGCCTTCAAAGGTCCTCTTCAGACTCCTCTCTGTCCATGCCTGGCCTTCCTGCATCTGTGAATGTCTCTCTTCTGTTGTCCTGAAGAACAGCACCTGGCTCCCACCTAGCCTGGTGATGTCTGCAGCACAGGTCCCTTGGTCTTTAGCATACCTTCTCATTCGGGTGGGTCAGGCTGTTTTAAGAAGTTTTACTTTTTGCTTTCGTCTTAATTATAAATTTTGTCTTTAAATCATTTCTTTCTTCTCTCATTTTGCTGTAAGCACTCAAAGGCAGCCTTGCTATTCTGTGAACACATGGCACTGTTGGTGTCTCTTCTGTCAACTGTCCTGGCTGTTTACTGTGCGGGTCAGTCTGCCTTTTCTTCCATGAAGCCCTGGGACTTGAACACAAATCTGCCAAGTTCTTATAAGACAAAGATGGCCTTTACTGTCACTTCCAATGCAATATTCCTAATTTTCCTCTAAGATTTGTCAGAAAGGCCTTTGCTGGCTACATTCTGTCAGTATCCTGCTTGCAAATTGCTTTTAGCAGTCAGTCTCTCTGGGTTATGATGCATATGGCTTATGTTGCTACTCTTAGGAGCCCGCACTAGTGTTCCCTTTAATGTTTTCTGCCCAGTATTAGGGCATTTCTAGCTACTCCTTCACACTCTCCTGACTTCTCCATCACCCAGATCTGAAGCCAGTTGGCAGGGTAGCACACATGCCACCACCCTGTGCCAGTATTCTGCCGATCCATCTTGTGCTACATTATCAGAATGCCTGACTTTGGGAAATGTTATTTCTCACAGTTCTGGAAACTGGGATGTCTGGGATTGGGAGGCTTACATCCAGTGAGGGCCTTCTTGCTGTGTCGTTCCGTGCTGAAGGACAGAGACTAAACTTATTCTTCTCAGCAGCCTTCTCCGATGATGGCATTTGCTCCCCATAGGACATATCCCTCGTGACCTCACCACCCTGTCTATGTTGGCACTGAGTTTCCAGGCGTGAGTTCTGAGGAACATAGTCATACCACGTAGTCTCAGCTCCCCCTGGCAGACAGATGGGGTATTCACACAGGCACCTGAGGTGTGAAGTGTGTGGACTGCTCATGTGGCATGGGCGTCTGTGCTAGTGAGACTTGGTGAATGCTTGATTCCATTGTCAGGGAGTTTAAACAAGTTTGCTTCAAAGCGGAAATTTTCTTTGAAAATTTAACAGAGAGACACAGTATTTAAAACATTAAATAGCTTTGAACTCGGGCAGGGCTGAGAGCCTGGAGTCACCACCTCCTCATCCTGCAGTCTGTGTTTCCTTGGCCTGTGTCCTGTGGGGAACATTGGGAAGCCATGGCTATCGTCTGCTTCCTCCATACACCCTGACCTCACAGGGTGTACTCAGTGTGCCATCAGAGGCTTAAGAATGTGTTTCTCCTAAAGATACCACACCATGCCCTGAAGATGTCATCTGTCTGTGGAGCGAGGCTGGTCTAGGCTGACCTCAACACAGTAGCAGGAAGAGCCACTCTCAGGCATTCATCAGGGACATGTCTGTTGGCGCCCATTTACTGTGCTACCTGTGGATACTTGAAATTCAGAGCATGTTACTGAGGTACTTGCTTCTTGGTACCTGTCACTCCTGAGTCTGTGCACTTGGGGTGAAGCAGTAGAGGTGCAGTAGGTCGACATCTTGGAGCCATGAAATTAGTGAGCAGTGGGCTCAAGGTTTGACCCCAAGTTTACTGTTGGCAACGGTGGTGGCGCAGGACAGAATCTGCCATCCTGCTTAGTGATGGTAAGAACAGCTTGGAAGAGCACATTTGTCCTGACCCTTTCAAGTTGACTTTGACTTCAGACATCAAGGGTTTTATTACACACTAGAAATAATTTCAGTTAACCACTTTTGTGTTATAGGCGACAAAGTTATCGTTACATACTCAAAAGGCTATCCCTGTGGGGAAAATAAGACTGCATCCTCTGTGATAGAGCTGACCTGTGCGAAGACCGTGGGAAGACCAGCGTTCCAGAGGTGAGGGTTGGGCTGGGCTGGATGGAACTGTGCTGAGCTCTCTTAAGTGCTGCAAGGGCTGGGGCCTGGCACCCATAGGAAGTAAGTCCTGGGGAGGGCGCAGACATGCCTGTCGTGGACGGATGTCACTTCTTTGGCCTTGCTTGCCTAGACAGTAAGGTCTGAACTGGGTTAGCTCTGAGTGTACTGGTTGAGAGTATTGAATGGTTCCTGTCTCTCAGTATCATGGAAGAGCCAGGGTAGCTTTGGTTACATTATCAAGCAGCTGTCTGGAATGGAAGAGCAGATGGGACCTGATTTGAGTTTTGTGGTGCTAGGGGGAGTATGGCCAGCAGGGGGGGCATGTGAACTGTTCCAGAATAGATTTCTTAGAAGCTGGGCTTGGAAAAGAGGAGTGTCAGAAATTGTCTGAGGACTTTTTTGTCAACGAGTCTGAGAAGCTTTTAAATCAGAAATTTAGAAATATAGGAGCCACTATTTCCAGTTTTCAGTGTAAATTTTCCAAATCTCCAAACATCTGCATCCAGTGCTTGTCTTTTTTATATTATGGTGATCTCCCACAGTGCTAAGGTGAATGGAACTTCCTTCCCACCCAGAGCCCTCTAAGCTGTGCATTGTGGGCTACGTGGAGCCCCTGGGAGGCCGTGGTGCTGTCAGGGAGGTCTCGGAAACCTGCTAGCCAGGCCTTTACCAAAGGCCTGATAAGCCCTTTCTGGGCCCTGGCCAGGATCAGTGTTGTGGTCTCTTTGCATCCACTTGGGAGGTGACCTGTATGCACATCCTCCTTTCAGGTTTGACATTGACAGCTGCACTTACTACTTCCGCTGGGACTCTCGGGCTGCGTGTGCAGTGCGGCCTCAGGAGGTGCGGATGGTGAATGGGACCCTCACCAACCCTGTGAATGGCAAGAGCTTCAGCCTTGGGGATATTTATTTTAAGTAAGTGAAACATTTTCCCTGCGAGCATGAAACATATTAAAAAATAAACCGGTAATTCTGGTCTTTCCTTAGTGAGAGGTCTGTAACAAAAATAGGTTTGTGTGTTTTAGTTACCGTTGCTGCAATAGTCATATTTTGCTTAAACTGAAGAAAAGCATTACTCAGCTGCTGATGTTGAACACCAAAAATGGTGATTTCTGGTTTGAAATAGGTCCCCTGTCCCTACCTCCTGATGAACCTGGAGTGGAAGCCAAAGCCCTCTGGAAGCAGGTTGGGCGGGACTCCTCTGGGATTCCCAGCTGTGGGGTCATAGTCTCAGAGGAAGATGCTTTTGCAGCAGAACATGGGGGCCTGAGGTTCAGTAGGGCAACAGGGGCACACACTAGTGTCCGAGGGTCTGGGGTCATGGAAACAGGAAAGGAAGCATCTGGACCCCACAGTTCCTTCAGGAGCTTGGGGCGAGGTGGTTCTGTGTAAACCCAACCTGAAGGACTATGCTCTTTCTCATGCCTCTTAGACTGTTCAGTGCCTCTGGGGACATGAGAACCAATGGGGACAGCTACCTGTATGAAATCCAGCTGTCCTCCATCACCAGTTCTTCCAACCCATCCTGCTTTGGAGCCAACATCTGCCAGGTGAAGCTGAATGACAAGGACTTCACCAGGAAAGTGGGCACCTCAGACAAGACCAAGTACTACATCCAGGGTAACTCATCACCCCAATCAGCCTTCCATGCATGACTAACTTGGAGAAAGGACTTTAACATTTCAAGCAGCAGATGCATCACAGTTTCTAAACAAAAGCCTTGCTGTGGCTCTAAGAAGTGCTCTGAAGGGGATGCAGCCTCCTAAGGCCTAAGCATCTCATCCTCAGCAGGTGACTTGTGTCTCAGGGAGAACAGGACCAGGATGGCACCTGTGTGACTCAGAGCTGCCAATGGAACAGGGGCAGGCAGAATTACTGAGCCTGGGGTTTAGGCCTGGTGCGTCCTTATTTTGAAACTTACAGCAGTGTTAGAGAGGGTAGGAGATTTCACATTCACCAGAAAGCTCCGAGGTGCAGGCTGATACTT
The DNA here is from genome assembly GCA_004025085.1 of Thryonomys swinderianus. NCBI lineage: Eukaryota > Metazoa > Chordata > Mammalia > Rodentia > Thryonomyidae > Thryonomys > Thryonomys swinderianus. The sequence continues at coordinate 4,831 of PVIC010054026.1, forward strand.
GCTGCTGGCCTCACTCGTGTGAAGTTTGCTGGGGCTCTGAGGAAGGGGTTGTTCTCATCTTCGTTAGTCATGAGAGAACCTTCATCCCCTTCTCTTTGTTCTTCACATTTTGTCTTTCATTATCTGATTTTTGAATTGTGTGGCTATATTAAATTTTTAAGGGTGTGTTGAGATCCAGCCTGTTCTTTTTGATGGGAAAGGCTGTCGAGAATCTTCTGACAGGAAGAAGAGTATATAGTCTGGGAGGAAGTACGTGCCTATGGTTGGGAACCTGGGCCCCAGTGGAAACAGGCTATCGTAGTGCCTAATGGAGAGACACAAGAGACGGGCTGTGACTGGGTCCTGGGCACCATGAGCACAGTGTGGTCCATGGGTAGAAGTGAAGAAGTGCTTATTCTGCTTCTGGGCCTGTGAGACAGCAGGAAATTTGATCAACTCATTTATTCTCATAATTCCACTGAACAGAAAATTACCCGTGTTGCCCTGTTCTTTTGTTTTCCTCTCACTGCAGTGAGTAGTTCAGTAATTTGAGGTCAGATGCGCACATGACAAGCAGCTCCTGTCTCCTCAGGGTCTGGAGCCACAAGGCTGCTAGGTAAATAGTAGTGGATGCTAAAGGATTTTTTTTTTTTTCTTTTTTTTTTGAGACAGGGTCTCACTTTGTAGTTCAGGCTGGCCCTGAGCTCACTATGGTGCCCAGGCAAGCCACCGTGAACTCAGCAATCCTCCTGTCCCTGCCTCCCGAGTGCTGGGATTGGGATTACAGGCGTGAGCCACCACGTTGGGCATTGTGGTATGTGGTGTTGATTGTTGGTGGGCGTGTTCCATGCCCAGCCTTATATGTGGTTACCGGGGATCGAACTCAGGACCTTGCGCTTGCGAGGCAGGCGACGGAACCACTGAGCTAACCCTCCCGCCCAACTAAAGGATTGTTTTTAGAGCCTTCAGCACACGCAGAGGACAGGGCAAACCCTTTTCCACACAATTTGAAGATCTTTGACAGGCTGCACCCAGTTGTACTGGCTGCTGGTTCTACAGCAGTCATGGGTCCAGCCATCCTGCTTTTTATCAGTTTGCACAGTCCTTCTGAAACCTGGTTTGATACAGGTCGCCTTTGCCGTCATCCATTGGTTGCCCGCCTCCCCACCAGAGGAAGCCCACTTTCGCCCACCGAGAGTTTCTGTGTCCTTCGAGAGTGAAGGAGCGTTTGCACAGTCCCTCTGAAACCTGGTTTGATACAGGTCGCCTTTGCCATCATCCATTGGTTGCCCACCTCCCCACCTGAGGAAGCCCACTTTCGCCCACTGAGAGTTTCTGTGTCCTTCAAGAGTGAAGGAGCGTTCAGTTTCCACAGCACTGTGCTGGTTATGAGTAAAGCCTTCACTTTCTTCTTCCCATGACTACAATGGGTAGACTTTTTAGAACTTCAGCTTTCAGGACACCCATGTATAGCATGATGGTGAATGCATGTGTGCCTTAATTCTTTTTTTTTTTTTTGAGACAGGGTCTCACTTTGTAGTTCAGGCTGGCCCTGAGCTCACTATGTGGCCCAGGCAAGCCATGAACTCAGCAATCCTCCTGCCTCTGCCTCCTGAGTGCTAGGATGACAGGCATGAGCCACCACACCCGGCACTGTGGTATGTGGTACTGATTGCTGGTGGGCGTGAGTCACCATGCCCAGCATTATATGTGGTTACTGGGAATCCAACTCAGGACCTTGTGCTTGCAAGGCAGGCGCCAGAACCACTGAGCTAAATCTCCGGCCCTGTGTGCCTTTATTCTTAGATAAGAAAATCCCTTTCAGAACTTTCTACTTAACTCATTCATCAGAACCAAAACATAGCTTTTGTTCTCATGAATCTTTGATTATTCCAGGGGTCAGGAAGATGAACTCACAGGGCCCCAGCCCTAGGTTAGAGCTGTTATCCCGCCTCCCTCACCTCCTTGGTGATGTGTTATCACACTGCCCTGCAGAGCTTGTGTCAGTTCTTGCCTCGGCCATGCCCAGGGGTCTATCAGGCCTTCTGAGCCCATCGTGCCCACCTCTCCCAGGGTTCCTCAGTCCTATACTGAATGCCTTTGTGCACAGCAAGTTTGAGCCAGCTGGAACATTAGAAGAAGAGTGCACACAGGGTTTCTTGCTTCTGTCCTGATGGTATTTCTCAGGACCACCTCTCCATTTAGTAATAGTAATAGTAGCAACTCACAGGTCACACTGGAAGCTGCTGTCTTAGCTATGGTGGCAGCAGAAGGATGTAGATTGCTGTCTACCATAAGATAGATGGGAGCAGGGTCCAGGAGTGGTCAGATGCAGAGCTTCTGCTGGCTTCTCCCTGATGACACCAGATGGGCTGCAATGCACCGCAACATAAGATACCACATGTGGAGTAGTGTAGTCAGGGTGCTTGCTGAACTTGGGGCCTGGTGTTTTGCTTGTTTGTTGTGGAGGCATGATTGATTGATTAATGATTGGTTGGTTGTCCATATAGTTGGTTTTAGTCCCCAGGTGGACTGATGCCATCTGACCCCCCTCTTTGCCATGTAAGCCAGTCATAGGTCAGGCCTCTTTGGTGAGGTGTGCCTACCTAGGGTAGGCGCTCTTTGGATGTCCTCGGGGGGTTTGTTTAAACCGTGAAAGCTGAGCATACACAAGACCTTGCACAACATATCTTCACATCTGCTTTTCAGTCTGCCTCCTAGGTCTGTGATGGGAGGCTGGTGGTAACGATGCCATGGGTGTGTGTGCTGCTTCCTGCTTCACAGATGGAGATCTGGACGTTGTGTTTGCTTCCTCCTCCAAGTGTGGGAAAGATAAGACAAAGTCAGTCTCTTCTACCATCTTCTTCCACTGTGATCCTCTGGTGAAGGAAGGGATACCCAAGTTCAGTCATGAGACTGCTGACTGCCAGTACCTCTTCTCCTGGTACACTTCGGCCGTGTGCCCTTTGGGGTAAGTATAGTGTCCTGGGTGCTCAGCACTGTGTTCTGTTCTCTCTCAACCCAGGAAGAGGAATGCACAGGGCTGCGTCCCTAGGTTAGAGTTGCCACCCTGGCTGCCCATCTCCCTGGTGATTCACTCTCACAAGGCCCTCCAGACCCTTGGTCAGTTCCTGCCCTGTCATCCCCAGGGGCTCACAAGGCCTTCTTCCCAAGCCCATACTACCCACACAAGTTCGTATGTTCATGTTTTTCCTGGGCATTTTATTGTATTCAGACGTGCACAAAAAATGGAGATGATTAGATCCTATGTAGCCAGCACCCTTCCCATGATGGTTGGTGTGCTGCTGTGACCTGCCACTGCGGGAGGATTGGCTGTGCTTCCTTCCCGCACAGTGTCCCATGCTGGGTCCTGCCTAAGCGTGCCATGGTGTCCTTCTGTACCTCCTCATCCTGAGCAGCTGGGGCAAGTACTGGCCAGTGTTTGTCTTTGATTCCCAGCACATCTCTGTCAACCTGGTACAAGTTTTATATGCTGAAAGTCCACTCTGTTGGTTTTTCTTGCTGTGGTTTTGATTCTTTGTAGTACTTCCTGTGGGGTCTGGGTTTTGTTTAGGAAATCTTTGCCTACTTCTGTGTCCTCAAGCATTCTACTTTTTCCTCTTTGCCAGCAGATTTAGTATTCTGTTTTAATATTTAGATCTTTGATTCCTTTCAATTTTAGGTTAGTGCATAGCGAAAGGGATGGGTCTAGTTCCAATCTTCAGCATATAGAAAGCCAGTTTTCCAGCACTATGTATTAAAGAGGCTGTCTTTGTTCCAGGGAAGGTGTTTGGGCCCATGTCAAAAATAAGGTGTCTGAGTATGTCTGGAGTGTTGTTTCTGCATCTTCTTAATCTGTTCCATTGATCCTACGTCTGTATTTTTGCCAGCACCATGCTGTTTTTATCACAGCTTTATAGTACAATTTCAGGTCAGGGACTGTGATGCCCCTTCCTTGCCTTTGTTGGCCAGAATTGCCTATTCTAGGTCTCTTCTGGTTCTAAATGAATTTTAGGATTGTTTCTTAAAATTCTGTGAGGTTGGATTTTTTTTTTTTAGTATTGAGATTGAAAACTTGGACATTTTTGCTTACAAGGTAGGCACAGTGCCACTTGAGCTAAATCCCTGGCCTCCTGTTGGAATTTTGATTGGAAGTGTATTAAATCTATGTAATGGTTCTGTAAATATGGTCATTTTCACTGTATCGGTTCTTGCTGCCCGGGAGCAGGAGATGTCTTTATGTTTTCTGATACCCTGTTTGATCGCCTTCTTCAGAGTAACATAGCTTTTAATGTAGAGGTCTTTTACTTCCTTCATGTGATTGATTCCTAGGTATTTCATTTTTTGGGGTGCTATTGTGAAAGAGATTGTTTCTCTAATTTATCTCTCTGTGGGTCTGTTATTCATGTACCAGAGGCTATTGATTTTTGAGTGTTGACTTTGTATCCAGATACGGCACTGAATTTGGCATCAGATCTAAAAGTCTTTTGTTGGAATTTTTGGAGTGTTCTATGTAGAGACTATGTAGATTATCCAGAGTCTTCTGAAGATACCATAGTATTCTGAAGAACTTATCACAAAATGAAAAAGGATTCAAAAAACTAAAAAAAAACAAAGCAAAATAAAAAGCCAGGCATGGTACCTCACTCCCGTAATTCCAGCACTCGGGAGGCAGAGGCAAGAGACTCACCATGAGTTCAAGGCCAGCCTAGGCTACATAGTGAGCTCAGAACCAGTAGGAACTACAAAATGAGAGCTTATCTCAAAAAAAAAAAAATCCTAGATGTTCTTTGTGAAAGAAACAAAATGTGAATTAAAAATGTTTTTAAAATTTTAAAAGTACACTTTCTTGACCATGAGAGATTAAAATGCCATAGGCTAAGTCCTTTCTCATGGTTTCTTGAGTGGCTGTTGAAGTTCTGTCAGGTTGGGGACAGAAGTCAGGTTGCTGTATATGGGAAAAGGGATGCACCTTGAGGGCCCAGAACTCCACAGTTAGAACCAAAGAAAGTTCCAAGGAAGACCTCCTTTTTATAACGTTCAGAAATGAGAGCCGGAAGTGTTAGTATGTCTTAACACGCTGATAAAGCAGTAAAGAGCTCAAGGAAAGAAAACAAGTTAAAAACAATAGCAGACAGAGCCCAAATGCCACACTGCCAGTGTCTTCACTGGTTCTGAAGTGTAACTGGAAGGGACAGGAAGCAAGGCACTGCCCGCTTGAGCTTTTTCACTTTGTCCAAGTATCAGGTCTGTATGTTTAATAAAATGTAAATGTAAAAACACAAGGGGCAACTATCATGCTAATGATGATTGGGATGCCACTCTTCAGTTATTTTAGCTGTTTCTTCTAGAATTCACATCTGGGCTTTTTGGTACTGGGAACTGAACTAGGGTTTTGACACTAAGTTTACAGCCCCGCCCTTTTAAAAAATTTTTATTTTGAGGTAGTGTCAGTAAGCCACTGAGTTATCTAGAATCAGTTTAACCTTGATGAACTTAATGCCTCAGCCTCCTGTGGCATTAAAATTATAGATGGACACCACCATGCACCAGCTCATTGTTTTTTATGAATATTTTATGTTCTCTGTGTTGACTTTCTGCAAATAACTTATATATCCTCTTCTACTTTCTAGAAATGGATATTTCGCAGTGTGGATACAGCCATAGTCAGTACTTAATGTATTTATGCTTTTGTTAAAAATTGTTTTGTCATGGGTTCCTTTTGGGGGGTTGCCAGGGATCAGACTTGGGGCCTTGTGCTTGCGAGGTAGTCACTAGATCCATTGAGCTAAATCCCTGGCTATTAACAGCTTTTTTTTTTCCAGAAGTTGATAAGCCTACATCTCCAGATGGAAGGGGCCCTTACATCTCCAGCAGTTAGCAGGAGTGACAGCAAAACCCATACAGTCATGAAGTGTCAGAATAGCAGGTGTACAGAAGACTCAAAAAGTGCAGGAGAAGCTAAATTATTGAATTAAAGAGTCTCAAAATGGTGAATACAGGGCAGCAGTAGTATGTAAACTGCATGGAAGAAAGTTTCTTATTGGTTAGAAGATACTGATTAATTTGAAGCTTTTTATTTTACATCCATGCCAATATTTTAAGGATAATTGCTAAAATAAAATACAGTTTACAACCTCTAACGCAGGGCAGAAAAGAGAAATAAATTCAAGTCCCCCAAAGAAGACAAAAAAAGGAGGGGGAAAGCAGAAACAAAATGAAAGGCATGTAGGAATAACATAAAATGGTAGAAATGTAAATACAGCAGTCATCATGTTAAATATAAAGTAAACTTCTAATTAAAAGACCAATAATTAAAGTTGGACTTAAAAAACACTAGTGTTCATAGGGAACATGATATGCCTAAAACAGGGACACAGAAAAGTTCAAATGGTGAAAGTGATAAAAAATAGTGCCAGGAATAATAATGTGATGGAAAGGTGGAGGGCTTCTAACATCAGATAAAGTAGACAATGTGCAAAATGCAGGGGAAATGTAGCAGGGGGAGTTCATTAGGAAGAGGCAAGAGATTTGGGCATGTGTCAGCCTGAGTAGGCAGCTTCCATGTGTGAAGCAGAAGCCATAGGCCACACACAGGCAGAGCACCAATGCACAGCCGGGCCACACCCACAAAAGGTCAGTGGGAGACTGGGGTGACGGTGACAAAAGGTCGATAAAATAGTTACACAGAGAGCCCTGTTCCAGCATTTGGAGAGTGTCAGTTCATTCACGCACTCGGAATATTGACTAAACTTTGTGAAAGCCAGGGAGTGGACAAGTCTTTGTGAATATCTACACATAGGCACCATATAAACTATATAAGGTGTGATTAAGTTAGGAACCAAGAACAAAAAACA
>PVIC010054027.1:0-11665 GCA_004025085.1 Thryonomys swinderianus
TTTATTCTGTAGGCATTTGGCCCCTATGACCTAACTTCCTTCCACTTGGCACTATCTCCTGTGTTTTCATCGTGTCCCAGTAGTTCTCAGGATGGAAACAAGCTTCAAGCTCGAGCTTTGGGGAAACACTCAAGGCATAGTGTTCTACTTCTAGCCCACAGTTTCATCTCCATCTCAAAGTACAAGATGCATTCATTCTCCAAGAGTTCTCAAAGTTTAATTGCTCCAGCATTGCTCAAGAGACCACTCTTTTCAAAGACTCAAGACAAAATCAAGTGTGAGTCCCTATAAAAATTAAATTCTGAATTATAGACTTTCATTGTACAATGATGGTACAGGAATAGGGTAAAGATTCTATTCCAGGGCCCAAAGATTTAGCTCAGTGGTTTGTGTGTCTGCCTTGAAAGTGCAAGATCCCAAGCTCAATCCTTGGTAATCACATACCACAGGCCAGATGTGGTGACTCACACCCACCAGCAATCAGTACCATATACCACAATGCAGGGCATGGTGCTTCATGCCTGTAATCCCAGCACTCAGGAGGCAGAGGAAGGAGGATTGCTAAGTTCAAGTCTTGCCTGGGTTACATAGTGAGTTCAGGCCCAGCCTGAACTATAAAGCAAGACTCTGTCTCAAATAAATGAATGAATGAATGAATGAGTGAATGAATGAACGAATAAATGAATAAATAAATAAATAAAAACGTTCTATTCCAAAAGGGGAGAGGCAGAGTAAAAGACTCCATAACTCTTGTACACAGAATACCTGTGGGACCGTATCACATGGACAATGTCAAGATCTGCCACCAGAATAAATGATGTCTGGCTTACTACCACCAGACTAAAGTGGGGTTTGAGTGCCTTGATGACTAAACAGAGAGAAATGAATCCTAACGAAATAATTCCCTGGTAGTCCTGGGCAAACACAGTGCCTTGAGATTCTGCTCCTAAATGAAAGTCTTTAAAATGGGTTTACACCTTTAGACCTTTGAGCCTCCAGTGGATGGGTCCTTCCCAGTTCCTGAGAAGCCCTCAAGGAATGCTTTTTGCTATCCCACTGCAAAGGGCTTGGTTTATTTCATTTTAAAAATAAATTTAACTTACTGGTACATTTTAAGAATACTTTGTGATCACATTCACCACAAGAATTTGTTCCTGTACATAATATATTTTGATTATTTTTTTCCAACTTCCCTGCCCTCCCTTCAACCCCACCCCTATATACATAAACATTTTTTCTCCTTTTCACAATCAAATATTTTCTTTACCTTTTTGATTTCCTCTTCCCCCACTCAGTTTTCCTTTCCACATTTGAGCATTTTGTTCCTATTTCACAAAACCTATCATATATTGTGGACAACATTAACACTTTCAATTTCTCACACCAGAGAAACTGGAATGTTACACATCTGTATCCTATTTATTTCACTTATGATTATTCTCTCAAGGTGCATCTATTTAGCTATGAATGTCTCTAATTTACATTTTTATGAATGATTAATACACCATTTTATTTTTTTAAGAAGCACATCTTTTTTTTTTTTTTTTTTTGAGACAGGGTCTCGCTTTGTAGTTCAGGCTGGCCCTGAGCTCACTATGTAGCCCAGGCAAGCCTCTAACTCAGCAATCCTCCTGCCTCTGCCTCCCGAGTGCTGGGATGACAGGCCTGAGCCACCACGCGTGGCACTGTGGTATGTGGTATTGATGGCTGTTGGGTGTGAGTCACCATGCCCAGCATTGTATGTGGTTACAGGGATCGAACTCATGACCTGGCGCTTGCGAGGCAGGCGCCGGAACTACTGAGCTAAATCTCCGGCCCCAAGAAGCACATCTTTATCCAGTATCCAGTTAATGGGCATTTGGGCTTTTTTCAAGGTTTAGCTATTACAAACTCTGCTGCTATAAACATGTATGTGCATATGTCACTGTGGTATTATGCTTTTAAATCTCCCATTATTTATCCAACAGGGAAATAACAGGTTCAAATGGGGTCTCTAATTTTAGTTACTTGAAGACTCTCCACACTAATTTCCACAGTGGTTGCACCAATTTACATTCATGCCAACAAACTTAATAGACATCTGCAGAATATTCCATCCCACAAAATCAGAATACACATTGTTGTCAGCTGCATATGGGTCATTTTCCAAAACAGATCACATGCTAGTTCATGGAGTATGTATAAGTAAATGCAAAGTAATTGAAGTTATGCCCTGTGTACTGTCAGACCACAGTGCCTTGAAATTGGAGATCAATAGCAAAAGAAATACCAAGAGCTTCACAAACACATGAAAATGAACGGCACTCTCCTAAAAAACAAATGGACCATAGAAGAAATTAAAGAATAAATTAAACATACAAGCATTTATGGAACACAATGAAAGGAGTTCAATAAGGGAAATCATAGCAGTGAACGCCCATACTAGGAAAAGAGTGAGCTCAAATAACCTAATGATGAACCACTAGCTACTAGAAAAACAGGAACAAGAGAAAACCAGAACTCATGCAAGGAAGGAAATTATAAGGATCAGACCTTAAATTAATGAAGTGGAGACTAAGAGAATGATAGAAAAAAATCAATGGATAAAAATAAGAATTAACTCGTGTCATATACTGGTACAAATTCCCAATGTTGACTGTGATCTTGATGTGTATATAAAATGTACCAACAAATAATTCAATTAAAAATCAATAAATCAAAGAGTTTGTTCTTTGAATGGTTTTGGTTCATTTCAACAGCACTAATCCCTGCCCTCTCCTTAGCCATAACTTTAAGCATTTTTCTTTTCTTGCAAAGCTGATATTAAAAAAAAAATCTTTCCACTATGCCTTTTCTACCTGATTCTCATCATAAATTTGGCTACAACAAGTGAACAGTATCCATCCTGCCACCTTAGTTTTGGTACCTTGAAATTTCCTGCAGGAGATAAAGTAGTCTACTACCTGTAAATTCTGTCTTTTCTAAAGTCTCAGGGAGGAGAAAAATAAAGCCAAATCTTTCCTATGAAGTTGCAAAGATGGCCTCTAGTCTCATTCTGCGAGTCCGTGTTTCTATCTGGAACTTCACAAGCATAACATTTAGCCCCTGGTTTCCTGCCAGCATTCTGGTCTTCTGAATCCTCATGAGAACTTTTTCCTAAGCTCTTTTTCAGGGGATTATAGGCTTCCCTAAACTGCTCCAAATTCCACCTGTAAGCCAGTTCCCAAGGCTTGCAATGACATCATCAGCTACTGTGATAGCAACGACCCTGGTTCCCAGTTCCCAGTACAAATATCTGTTAGCCTTCTGCCACTGTGACAACAATGACTGAGAAAATCAACTTGCCATAAAGGAGAAATTACATTAGTTTATGGTTTCACAAGTGTCAGTCCAGGGTCTATTTGCCCTGTTACTTTTTGCCTGGTGGTGAAGCAGTTCGTTATAGCAGGACCGCATGAGGAAAGAATGTGCCAATTCTCGACAACTAGGAAGCAAAGAGAAGAAGAGGGTGAGTATGGAATCCAGTCCCTCATTCAAGGGCATACCTTCCATCATGGCACTTGTTTATACTATGTCCACCTCGTGGCAATTTAGCACTTTCTAATAGTCCCACAAGCTGGGGACCAAGTCTTCAACATATAAGCTTCCGAGATACGTATAATATTCAAATTATAACAAGGTGCTTGTCAACTACTACCTTATAACTATAATCTAATATCTCTGCTGGAATAGAGTCTTTCTTTCTTTTTTTTGAGCCAGGGTCTCACTTTGTAGTGAGCTCACTATGTAGCCCAGGCAAGCCTCGAACTCAGCAATCCTCCTGTCTCGGCCACCTGAGTGCTAGGATTATAGGCATGAGCCACCACACCCAGCTGAACAGGGTCTTTCAAGAGACTACCTTAATACAGAAGATACAGCTTTTATGGATAAGCAAAAGCTACATTTCAAATGAAGAAACTGAAGTTCAATGAAAATGTGTGACTTTTAAAGTTTGACTGAGTATGGCAGAGAAGGGATGTCCAGTGAGAAGATCCATTAGCAACTATATTGTGACACGGTTACCAAATGAATGAAATATTCTGGCTTAGAGGAATTGTACAATTAGAATGTAGCTCATGAGATTTTCTCTGAAGGCAGCACTTGCAACTCAGTTGTACTGTTTTCAACCAATTTTTAGCATGACCTCTGAAACATGCCTTCCACAAACTGGGATCTCACTCCTTGAAAATCTGTGACCTCACAGAAAAGCAAGAGCCTTGGAAAGAACACTGCATGTGAGCAAAAATTAAATCTCAGGAGGGAGGAAAGCCACCAAATATTTTACTAAAGTGAAAGGGAAGGTCACATAAAATTTTAAGAACTGATAAAAAAGATATAGATCAATAATCTATCCCCTTGTGTTTTATTAACAAATCTTACATTGGAATTTGCTAAGATCCACTTTTATTGCATTCGTTGATTTATCTACTTTCAGTGTAGTTTCAGTAGTATTTTTATTCCATGCTTTCATTAGTGCCCTGTGTTAGGCCTGTTACTTATTAATTTTTAGAATTTCACAAAGCAGTCTCTAATCAAAACTGCAGGAAATCCAAGTGAACCACCTACGTGTTAAACCAATATAAAATCATACTGCATAGATCACAAATTTCACTGGGTAGAGAAATACTATTTTAATGAAATATATCTCAGGTTTTATGGAATAATATATTTAATCAGCAAAGAACATGATTTTGACTGTGAACCTGATGACCTTGAACCCAGAGACCTAGCGACGTCATTAACTGAAAAACCTCATGTATCCTCAGAATCACATTTACATATTTGAAGAGCTGAAATTCCTCTGGTGTCATCTTGGGGAGAGTTTATAGTTTATCCAGCTTCTCACTCTCACTGTTACTCACAAACACACAGAATTTGGTGGGAGACTTTGATGAGTAGCCAAATCAAGGTTTTACTACGTTAACACATTTCAGGCACTTCATCTGCACAAGGAGGGAATGTGTACCAGATTATTCATAAAATGAGTTTTGGCTTATGCAGTTTAGATTCTAACATAAGATCATGCCACTTGTAAGGATTTCTTCTAGGGGACACATAATAAGTGAATATCAGCTTTGTTCAGGGAAGGGCTATTTCTGAAGGATATTTATTCTATTGCTATGAATCTCCTTAACGGAGTCAAAATCCTGCATATTTCATTGGTTTGTCACATGTTTGCCTTTTAAAAAATCTCCATTTGAGAGCCCTTCAAATGTTTAGACAGATTTTTTTTAATCTTCCTCACATAATTTTTTTAGGTTAGAAAAGATACAAATATTATACCCACAAAAGAATATATTTTCATTGGATTTCATTAAGATGGGACAAACTTATGGAATAAATAGGATGTTTTTCACTAGAAAAGAAGGGAAACCATAATTTTGCAGTCTAGTATCAATACATGCTTTGAGAATAAATTTGCCAAGAAGAAGGTTAAGGAAATTGTAGGAGTGTTGCCATCTACCAACAGATGGGGTTTGGTAAATTTCAAAGTGGAGAGTAAAAAGATTGGCCAAAAAAAGAATACAATTTGCATACATTTGAGTAACTTTTAAAATTAGCTGTGTAGGCTGTAGAAGATTTTTTTTTTTTCTTTTGAGACAGGGTCTCACTTTGTAGTTCAGTCTGGTTCTGACCTCACCATGTAGCCATGTAAGCCTTGAACTCAGCAATCCTCCTGCCTCTGCTTCCCCAGTGCTGGGATTACAGGCATGAGCCACCACACCCGACACTGTGGTGTGTGGTACTGATGGCTGGTGGGCAAGAGTTACCATGTCCGGTATTGCTGTATGTGGCTACTGGGATTGAACCAGGGATCTTGCGCTTGCTAGGCAGGCACCAGAACAACTGAGTAAGATCTCCAGCCCCTGTAGCAGATTCTTTAAACAACAAGTTAATATTTTGAAGGGATATTTCTATTAAAGAAAAGTAATCAAATCAAATAATATCTAGATTGAATTTATATATAGTAATTTCAATACATAAATTTTATATAATGCTGTGATTAATTTATATAAACAGAAAAAGCAGTAAGTCACACTGCAAAATATAAAGAATAATGAGGTATGATAGAATTGTATTTAACAATGAAAATAAGATCATGGTAAATCAAATTTATAAATCAAATCCAAGAATGATATAAGTAGCAGATTCTAATATAAAAGAGGATAAACAAGTTACTTTTAATGTACAATTCAGAGAAATGATTATTACACTTACTTCAAGTAGTTATTAATCACCTACAAATGTGAACTGAAACTATATCAACTCATTTATCCTTTGTCTTAATTTTATAAGCTAAATTTTAGTAGTTATTCATTTTTGTCTATTATTTCATATATATGCTATCTCCACGATGCTTCTTAGTTATCAACTACTTCAAAACATTGATAAGCCAGTCTTTTTTTCCAAATACGTTGTGGATAATTTTATTTCTTAACATTATTGATCAAGTTTCTTTCTCAAACTTTTTATCCTTAAGGTTCAAAGTTTTTCTTTAAAGCTCACTTTTAATTCATTCTATATCTGACTTTATTTTGTGGATTTTCTTCTTTTATTTATCCTTTTATAAGAGACTAACCTATTGTCTTTCTTTTTTAAATTACAAAAATCAATAATAATCAGTCCTTAGTATAAATCTCTACTTCTGACCATTCTGTCAGCATCTAATCTCTTATCTTTAACTTTCTCTGCACATTCTGACTTGATGTCAGGCTATTATCTTACAGAATCGAAAGACGTTAGAGCTCCACTGACCTAGAGATCATGTAGGAAAATACCCAGTTCCAGGTAAAGACATGGCCTGAAAGAATAAACACAGTGTCACTCAACAATAAGGGAAAAGCAAGACCATTAGAAACTCTGTGTTCCTCAGTTCTCCCTAATGATTGATGATAATCATCACAGTCACCTCTTGTGCTACCTGGTTCACAAATGACTTTCTCTCTACCTCTCTCTCTCTCTCTCTCTCTCTCTCTCTCTCTCTCTCTCTCTCTCTCTCTCTCTTTCTAATTTTCTATTAGGTTCTTCAGTTATACATCAAGCAGTAGGTCTGTCTTAGTTACTTTTCTCATTCTTGAGACAAAATACTCAACACCCAGAACAAAAGAGGAAAAATTTATTTCCACTCACAGCTTCCAGAGGTCTCAGTCTATAGTCAGCTCTTGGAGAGCCAGTGTGGCACGGCAGAGGAGGAACAGGCTGTGGCATGGGAAGCAATTAGGCAGCAATGGCGGCAGCAGCAGCAGCAGCAGCAGCAGCAGCAGCAGCAGCAGCAGCAGCAGCAGCAGCAGCAGCAGCAGCAGCAGCAGCAGCAGCAGCAGCAGCAGCAGCAGCAGCAGCAGCAGCAGCAGCAAGTCTTCCTTTCCCTTTTATCCCATCGGGGCTACAAGCCTTGGGTGATGCTGCCCACACTCAAGAAGAGGCTTCTCCTTACTGCACCCAGAACTATGATAAACCAGTTAATAGACTAGTCTTGTACTACACGCCCTTAATCCCAGTATTGTACTCTTACTCCACAGTCACACATCTTAGTACCAACCACCTCGGAATAGCCCTACTGATGACTACATGAGACTTTATTGAACTAAGTAGAGGTCACTCTTCAAAATTGTTATGAATCAAAATATTTGGGTTTGGCTCTGTTATTGCTAATTAATACACCTGATAGCTCAACTATCCCTCTGGGTATGGAAATTTCTGCAACAACTTTATTATGAATTCCTAGATCAATAACAGAAGCTCAAGGAGCTCTGCAGAGCCTGTTCCAAAGAATCACTCCCCACGCCTTCTGAAATTACAGGAAAGAGAAGGATGACCATGTAAAGTCTGAGCATCGTGTTATGGATAAGCAGAACATTAATCTACACTTATTTGAGGAAATCCAGTCAATCTTGCGACAATGAAGAGCTGATCTGTGGGACTTGGCTATGAGCTGCTCTCTCCTGTAACATCCAGGGTAATGACAGACTAAGGACATTTGACCACTTGTTTCTGTAGTTCCTAGTCAAGAGGTGCAGCACCTCTGGTCAGACTGGCTACTGGAAGTTCTCATTTCGAACCCACCTGACATTCATCTTGTGAATGTTCAATCCCGATGAGCACCCTAAACCCTTGAGGGGTTGCTTTCTAGAAACCTTTCCCGTGAGACAGAAGCTTTATCTCAAGCCTGTGGAGCTGAGACCTTGGGGTCAGAGGTGACCTTGCTTCAGTGTGACCAGAATGTAAGGCAAGAAGTGAGAGGCTGTTCCACCTTCTGAGTGCCCTCATGGGCACTGCCACACTGTGTGGTGTAGCTCAGTCTCTTGGCCCACATTTCTGCCAACAGAGGCTCAGGGGTTCTACCAAATTCAACCCACACACTAAACTCATTGAGGTTTAAAACCCTCTTCCAAAAAGCTGAGGATTAAATGCTATCTGTCTGTGATGGGGCTGGGGCTTCCATGTCTGAGCAGGCTCCAAAAGAGGCTCTGGATCTAGTGATTACATCTTTGTCAAATACTAGTGTCAGTTTTTATCTCACATCTAGATTATCCTAACTAATTATGACATTAAAAAAAGCCTCAGGGAAGCTTCTGTTATATTAGAATCATATGAAGCCTGGCAGAAATTTGGTCACTGCGATCATTCTATTTTGACTGAATGTAGGTCTGATCTTAACTTTTGTATCATCAGTTCAGAGCACACTAGATCCAACCCTGGTTTTAATTCTAATGCATTACATATTGTTGGTACTTGACCAACCCAAATTACCTTTTGTGACAATGAAGTGTATCAAAGTCAAAGTATAAAATAATATTACAGATTTTTTAAGTATTTTTGACTTTTAAGTCTGAATACATAGATAAAAAAGGAAAAAGTGAATTTAATCAATGTGACAAAGTGAATAATTATCTATTGGCTATTCTAACCTCTTTTGTTTCAACTGAAGTAAATTTTTATAAACACTTCTTATTGTGAAGCCCTAACTATTGATTTACCAATACTCCTATTTTTATTCTTTTATAATATTATAAAGAAAATTTCTTCCATCTACTAGAAAAGCCTTCAGGTTCAATAGTATTTTTATTAAGTGGTATTTTAAAAGAGTTGAAAAACCTACTGTATTAGGCATCTTTGCATTTTTTTTTTTTGCCCCAAATCCCACACATATGTTGCTTACAAGAGAAATGTAGCTCATATTTTCAGGGGTCTCAGTTCATGGTCACCTGACTCAACAGCAAAAACAACATGACAGAAATGGGTGGTGAAGGAAAACTGCTCCCTTTGTGGTAGCAGAGATCAGGAGTAGATATGAGAGAAATTCCAAGTGTCAGATATAATTTTTAAAGTTACATTTGCATGATTCACTCAGATACCCAGGTGTGTGCTTCTAGATACCTGTCAAGCCAACCAAGTTGACAATTGTAATGAACCATCATACCTATGCATTGTAATGAATACATTTCTTTAAATGTATTCTTTTTTATTTATTTATTTTTTTCCTTTTTTGAGACTGGGTCTCGCTTTGTAGTTCAGGCTGGCTCTGAGCTCACTATGTAGCCCAGGTAAACCTCAAACTCAGCAATCCTCCTGCCTCTGCCTCCTGGGTGCTGGGATTACAGGCGTGAGCCACCACGCCCGGCTCTTTAAATGTATTCTTAACATACACTGGAAAATTAAAGGAAAATTTTAAATTATTTTTAATGATAGTATTAATGCATTGTATAAATATTCATCTTCTTGTTTTCTTGGTTTAGGAAGTAGAAACCCATTTTCCCAGGAGAAAAGTAAGCTTACAAATTTGTCTTCCTCTTCGTCACATCAGGAAATTTTTTATAAATTTAATCTTCAAGATGAAATGGACACACCTTGAGGACACACTAATAAGTGAAATAAATAGTTCACAGATATGTAAATACCATATCTTTTCCCTGGTATGAGAACCTGTAGATGTAAGTGGGCTCTAGAATGTATGATAAATTTTATGAAATAGGAAATATTCCAAGGGAATGTAGTAAGTGGAAGTAATGAGGGGAAAGAATAAATATGATTTGAAAAGGAAAAGGAAGCACATGTATATAGAGAGTGGGAATGTTGTGGGGTTGGTAGGCATATGGGTAAAAACAAGAATTAAATTGTGTCATATATTGGCACAAATTTCCCAATGTTGAGTGTGATTGTGAGCTGTATATAAAATGTACCAATACAGAATTCAATTAAAAATAATTATAAAATTATAACAGTAAAAAGATTAAAGCACAGAATTTCTTTAATTTGTAGAAATCACAGGCAAATATCTAAGTTTTGGGAGATATAAAATAATGTCAATAATGATTTTTACTTTTACCACTTAAAAAGTTTGAAAATGTTTTAGCTGGACTTACTCTTCTTTGTCATCATTCCTATTCTCCTTCTTCACTATTTTTACAGTGTTATTGTCTCAAATCTGCACTCAAATTTTAAGACATTCCACTGTATTGTTATCAAAACTTATGCTTAAATTGAGAACATAACAAGTATAACAAAGAAAATCCTGCTTTCTCCTTTTATGAATTCAAGTCCAAATAAATAATTTTGAATGTATGATCTCTTAAACTATGGAAACTTTGAAGATTATACTCCTACTTTTAAAGTTATTATTAATAATCAGATGATTTAATCTGTTCTTAATTCTTTTTTTTTTTTTTTTTTTTGAGACAGGGTCTTGCTCTGTAGTTCAGGCTGGCCCTGCCTGAGCTCACTATGTAGCCCAGGCAATCCAGGAACTCAGCAATCCTCCTGTCTCTGCCTCCCGAGCACTGGGATTACAAGTGTGAGCCACCACGCCTGGCACTGTGGTATGTGGTATTGATTGCTGGTGGGCATGAGTCACCATGCTCAGCATTCTATGTGGTTACTGGGATTGAACTCAGGACCTTGCGCTTGTGAGGCAGGCGCTGGAACTACTGAGCTAAACCTCTGGCCCCACAATGCATTGTTTTAAAAAAATACAAATCCTAGTTTATCATTCATGTTATGTGTTGGATGATGGAATAATAGAAAGCAAATTGCATACAGTTGCCTACCTTGTAGTATATTATATTGCTACAATTTTGTTTCTGTGGGAGGAAAGTCCTGAAATAGCATTGGGACTGAAATTTGCCACTGCTCTTGAGCAACCTTGCACTGTGTGCGCAGAGTGTGCAACCCTACATACCACTAAGGGTGTTACTCGGGCTGGTGAAAGTGGCCAGTAATCTCAAGGCACACTTCACATCTCCTTTGAAGGCAGTCCGATAAACGCTGAAGGTAACGCACATCTACTGAGAGTTCCCAGTAGAACAGATTCCGATTAGATTCTCATGCTGCTTGCTGGGCCACAATGAAGACTATCATTTGCCTCTGAACCAGGAGTCATCTATATTTTTCCAACATTCATAATGGTTAGCAAATTAACTTGTTAGTTTAAAAGTAGGCTAAAACCAAATTCCACACTCTGGTGGAGAGATGCATCCGTAAGAGACAACCCGGGAGAGATAAAAGTGGAGCCATGTTGCAGGCTGACTGAAGATCTCCGTCTGTGACTCAAGGGATTGGGAGCTGGGATCCCCTGCAGAGGCTGAACTGAAGCAGGAATCCTGGCCTTTCTGTCCTCGCATGCACGGCCTTCCCATGCAAACTGCCCTGA
>PVIC010054028.1:0-11664 GCA_004025085.1 Thryonomys swinderianus
AACTCAGCAACCCTCCTGTCTCTGCCTCCCGAGTGCTGGGATGACAGGCGTGAGCCACCACGTCCGGCATTGTGGTATGCGGTGTTGATTGTTGGTGGGCGTGTCTCCACGCCCAGCATTATATGTGGTTACCGGGGATAGAACTCAGTATCTTGCGCTTGCGAGGCAGGCGCTGGAACCACTGAGCTAACCCTCCGGCCCTACCCTGTATTTCTGTTTCTTGCCATATCTCACGCAAACCAGGTGGGGCGACCTACATTTTATGGAAGGATTGTTGGGGCGGGGGTAACTTCAAAGTCAATGCTGTATGTGTTTTTCCCAACTAGGGTTGACTTTTTTCAGTTTTTTAGACAACCCAGTAAATTAAGCTCTCAAAGTGAAGCTACCAATTCTATCTCTGTTTTGAACCTATTTTTTTTTCCTGTTCACACTTTCAAAAGGGGAAAGGGGAAGCATTTTTGTATCTTCCCTGTAATGTTAAGGTTTGCTGTATATGTAACCTGTTACTTTGCACTAGCATTTAAAGAGTGCCTAAGTCCTCTGTTGTACCCTTCACCACTGCCCCTTACAGCATGAGTGCTGGGAATAACGGATGGGCCCTTTGTTGCTTTTTCCTGCTACTTTCTTACCTATCAATAGGGAAACTTGAAATTGTCAGTTTACTAGCCCATGACTTTTGTTTTCTTCATTCATCTTCCTGCTTTTGAGGAGGAGATAGGAGGAAAATGATATTACTTATTTTTAAAATGAACAGTGTTAAGTTATATTGGAGTGATTTTGAGGGATATCATTGTTTTTCTGAACTTCAAAAACCAGTGAATTCCATCATTCAAACTGGAGGTAGACTCCCAAACTTCCCCACTGTATTCCTTGTCCCTTCTGATACCTCTGTACCATGGACCCTTTCTCAGTGGTTTATGCTTATCTATTCATTGGTCTCCTTTTTGTTACAGTATTAGACAGCACTGCCCATTTGATTTGATTCCTCTGAAGCCCAGTATTGACAAAGCCATATAATAGGTAACACATTTTTGTTAAAAAATATTTGGGTCTAAGCTATTATCCCACCTTCTGAAAGAGCTCCATCTAACAAAGTCTAAACAATAAGACTTATATTACAAAGCATTCAGAAACTTATTCCATCTTTCCCTTCTAGAGAAAAAAGTGAGGGTAGAGAAAAGGATCAACAGTTACAGAATATAAATTTTGTATCAAGATAAATTCTGTACCAAGATATTAGGAATAAAATACGTTGTCTCATTGATTCTATTGGCACTGGTAAATATTCATTTGGCAAGTAAACAAATCAGAGCACATGAAGTTAAAAACTTGTGCCGGCCATAAATTATGATACAGAATGGAGATACAAACTTGAACCTGTCTCCAAAATCCAAGTCCTTTCTACTTTACTTCTTAATCATTTCTTAGTAGAGAAATAAATGGTAGTTGTCCCAACTTATCTGTAGGTTTTGTATCTTTGGGTTCAACCAACTATATCTATAATATACATTTGCAGGCTTATTTTCTTGTTATTATCCTCTAGATGACTCAATAACAGATGTATTATAGAACATGTACATTGTAGTAGGTATATAAGGCATCTAAATATCATTTAAAGTATACTGGAGGCTGTGCATATGTAATAAACAAATGCTCCACCATTTTACACAATGGATTTGAGCATCCACAGATATCAATGTCTGGATGAGCTCTGGAATGGCTCCCTCACACATATCAAAGGATAGTTGTAGTCTACTCCACATTATAATGATAGGTTCATATCCTTAAAGCTTTCATTCTTTGTTAAATATCCCCAGTCATTCTGTTTGTCCAAGTTTAGAGTTCATGTTACACAACCTGAATAGCAAGGCAGTATAGCCCAGTGTTAAATTCTGTAGGTCTTTGTTTGTCTGTACCAATAAGAACTCTGTAATTTGTTTGCTACCTTCATAAGACTGTTCTACAAATGAGCATGGTTTTTGAAGATTAAATGATGTAAGACACATAAGGTGTTCACCAGAGTGTGTGTGTGTGTGTGTATATATATATATATATATATATATATATATATATATATATATATATATATATATATATATATGAGCTGGTACCACTACATATAGTTACTAACAGACTTTCACTACACCCTTTGCTTCTGACAGTTATTTTTCCTCAAAAAGTTCCCCATAGCACAAACTTGCCTCTAGCTTGGCTGGGTTCCCCATGCTTTGCCAAACTCTCTGATTATCCTTGCCTTTATCTTTTTGCTTAAACTAACACCTCTTCTTTTCCATCTGCTCATGCAAATTCAATCAATTTTCTCACTCTTTCAGACAAAGCTGGTACTCCAAACAGCCATCCTATGGATCTCAGTAGGCTCCTTTCCCAAGCTCCCTCATGGAAGATTGCTCCATATGCAAAGTAGCTTTGGCATCAGGAATGGGGGTTAGACATGTGTTCCACAACACTGACTTTGCCTTTCTAAGGCTGGTCTGGCTTCCATCACTATTAAATGTCTGTCTTCTAAAACTAGAAATAATGCTGATCCCTGATATGACATTTCCTGTGGATGGGATGGGCAAGGAAAGTAGTGGAGATAAACTAATCTCTTGATGGCAGGTCGATTGATTACACTCAACCTCTTCCATCACAGAGCAGCAATTTGTCCTCCCTGAAATACATATGTATTCTGAATGTGGACTGGCATTTCTTCTCATGGTACTAGTACCACCAGTCACAGATTTATAGTATATACTATTCACTATTACATAATTTCCCATAGCATTTCTCTTCATCAAAGCTTATTTTTTCAGGGAAAGAAGCATTCTGTAGCCTCTTGGCCATAAAATTCATGGTAATTACCAAATGCTTCACCACTTCGAAGCAGTTTATCTCATAAAATGTGAAAAATAACCTATGAAAGACAGAGCTACTGTGCCTATCATGGTGGGATATTGGTTTCTCTTGGATATTGAATGTTTCCCATGGTTGGTATACTGAGCCCATGGTGCTATCAGGGTATGGTGGAACCTTTAGGGGGTGGAGCCTATTGGAAAGGAGTTAGGTCTTTAGGATTATCAGTTTAGTTTCTGTTTTCCACCCTTTATTCTTGCCATAATGTATTGCTGCACCACAGGCCAAATAGTGATATTGCTAATTGACCATTGCCTGAAATCCTTAAAACTGTGAAATGAAGTAAATCTGTCCCTCTTTAAAAATTGACTATCTCAGGTGTTTTGCTAGAGTAATACAGAGCTGACTGTGAAAATTAATCTAGAGTGTCAACATGATTGGTTTGAGAGCTAACTAGATTAGAAAAACACACTTCTGAACAGATCTGGGTGGGTCAAGGAGACATGACCTTAGGTATATGTCTGATCCCTGTCTCCTTCCTATTTGGCATTGTTCCCTTGCTCTGCTTTCTGGCTGCCATGAAGTGAGTAGCTCCTCTCTAATGGGCCCTTATATCATGATATTTCTCCTTGAAGCCAGCTGACCATGAACCAACCTTTGAAAAAGTGAATGGAAATAAATCTTCTTCAAGTTGTGTATGTCAAGAATTTTTTCCCAGCAGCAGGAAAGCTGACTGATACACTGAATAGCACAGAAATTGTACAAATAAATTTTGGAAACTGTCCTCAAGAATGTAGTATATATTTTAAGCCAAAGGCCAGTACTGATTAGTCTTGGTTGGTACAATTTTGACTGGTACCATTGGTTGGTTCCATTGATTGGAGTTAACTGGAAAGAACTGATATAGCTACCAACTAATTGGTACCATTTATTGTAATTGATTTGGTACTATTTCCTCATTTCCAAAATGCATAGATGTCTCAGAACTAAGAGGTGAGGTTGTCAGTGGTCTCTTGCACTGTTCCACTTGAAAATCTGTTTATCAAATTTAAAAATACCCCCCAAATTTTTAGCTCCAGTGGTTAAAAAATACTGATTTCCAGTGTTTGGGAGGGTGTTTCTACCAAGAGACACAACAATGGTCCTATAGAATGGGAAGCCGAGTGTGCCACATAACCTTACTCTGTTGCTCAGGTCACTTAACTTACTGCAGACAAAGAAAGGATACTACATAGGTCTCTTGATCCTGATTCCCAGGAGGACAGTCAGTAGTTATATGGAGTACAGAGTACTATGACTAGAACACAGTAGAATCTGTGGCCTATCATTTCTAGTGAATTAAATACTACCCAATTGATGCAAATCCACTAAGGGATATGACTGTGTGCAATCAAAGTTTGAAAACTCCAGCTGACGAAATTTGCTCTGAAAATTGAGGTTTTAAGCAGAATTTAATTAATGAACTCTCAGGTAGAATAATGAAAGATGTCACTCCCAATTCCCCCACTTACTTCCAATACCTGGGTATTTTGACTATGGGGAAACGGTACCAATCAATATTATCACCAAACAGTACCAATCAAGGCTAAGATAAAGGCTCAGGATAAAATAACATTCAATAGGCAGTGAGAAAGGGATTTTATGTTTTGCCTATGGCTCCGTGTTTATAGAAATAAGAACTATGGCTTATTTTCTGCATACATTGTTCCTTGTTTGACTTATATACATGTCTATTTTTATCATTCCCTTCACCTTCACTATTTTATGTAAAAAATGCTAGTATTAGTAAAGTTTTCAATTTAGTTTTAAGACATGGCATATCCTTACAGGTTTTTTACTGATCTAGAGAAGAAATTAACATATTAAGAAAAAGCCATAGTGACTAATAACACTTTGTGTTTTCCCTTTTTTTTGGGGGGGGAAGGTGAAAATAAGTATATCTTAATTTGTCCATGAAAGAGTTGCAATAGTGATAGCTCAGAAATAGTGGAGTGGGAAGCGCCAAGAATTGGTCTATCCACTGAAGCAACCATTAAGCTAGAAAAACTGACAGAATCAATTTTGCAAGGACTTTGGAATCTAATTAAATCTTCCAGCAACCAAGCAAGTGCTTAATAAAGATAGATGCTGCCAAATTTTAGTAAGAAGATGCTGTGGTGATTTTGCTTACTCCTGTGATACCTCCCACCCCTCGGAGCAGCAGTGGCTGTAAGAGCAGAAGGACATGTCCCTGTTGTGGTTTCCTGGTGCTGGGGTGGGGTATGAATCTTATTTTCAACACATTACTTTTGATCAGTTGAGTGTTTCTGTGCAGAACTGGCAGAGACTGACATATCTTTATCCCAGATTTCTAGGTGAGGGCTATCAAAACCATTCAAACATATTATGTATAATTGCATGGGATAAGGGGCAAATTATGAGGCAAACAACAGCCAGAACTTAAGGGCTGGGAAAGAGAAGACTAAGGAAGGAGATTCTTGGGGAAATGAGGACTCTGAAAAAGCAACTAGGGATACAGGATAATGAAGAAGTACATACAGCATGCATTCCCTTGGCCAAAGGAAGGTTGTTTATTTCATGTTCGCCTGGACATAGAGAGAGTGAGCACCAGAGAGAAAGTAGTCAGGGGACCAGATATACTCTTCAAAGCCACACCACAGTGACCTGGATCATCCAGTTAGGCTGGACTTCTCAATAGGCCTACTGAACCTGAACTCATCAATGGATTAATCTGCCTGATGAAGTTAGAGTGCTCATTGTCCATTCAGTTCATCAAAACCCATCAGCTGATGAACCTTCACCTCTAAGAGGCTTTAGAGGGACAATTTGAGTCGCAACTATAACAAAGGCCCAGGATATATTTTTCTTTTCTCTTTCTCCTGACACTGAGGCCCACAGTAAATCTACTGTCCACACTCAATGTAGATTTTTGAATGGAATTGATTATTGTAATTGAGCAATATGTATCTTACTCTTGAAGATAGTGTTGTATTGTTTTCTCCCTGATTCTTTTAAGATTTTCTGTGATTAAATTTTGAATTACAAATTCATAAGTATTCATCATAACTAGGGAAACAATCCAAAGGTTTCCTTTTTAATGTAAATATCCCCCTATCTACCTTCATGTTCACACTTTGGGGAAATCTGTGTTTAGACCTACTATAAGCCTTGCATAGTCTTTTCAGCTTCTGTTTCTTTTCTATTTCAGTACAAATACAGTACACATGTACGTGCACATGGAAGATGTACGTGCACAAGAAGATACTGTGCATCTTCTTTTTCTATTTGGTCATATGTCATGGATATGGTCAGATCAAAACAAACATAGTTAATTTATTTTCATAGTTGAGGAATTTTGCCTTTTGGATGTGCTTTAATTTATTTGGCTGTTACTCTACTGGAAATGTACATGCAATTTGTCTCTAAAGGATTTTGTTTTGTTTTTTGTTGTGCCTTCTTAATGCTGGAGTAAACACCTTAACATAAATATTTCTTTGTATTCAGCAAAGTGGCATTACTATACAGAAGGTATGTTAATTCAAAATTTTATAGCTACTGTTAGATTAACTTCTACTTATCAGTATTGAAAATTTCCATTTCCTTTCCATCCCCTTGTTACTAAAAATGTGATGGCAATAAAAAAATGTAACAAAACTTATGTATATGGGGGGAGGGAGTTGTAAGGTGGGTAGGGGAATGAGAAAAAATGAGGATCAAATTGTGTCATATACTGGAACAAATTTTCAATACTGAGTTTGATCATGATGTGTATATATAATGCACCAATAAATATTAAAATAAAAAAGAATATTTCCATTTCCCTTAAACATTCTTAATTTATATGCAAGAGTTTTGCCTAATCTGTGGTAAAACAGGTTGAATGTCTCTAATCTAAAAATTCCAAAACCAAAATTCTACAAAATATGAAATGTTTTGAACATTTACATGATATGCCAAGCAGAAAATTCTGCACCTGACTTCATACAGTATGCCGCAGTCCAAACACAGACATGTGAAAGATACTGTATAAAATTTCCTTTGGTCTGTGTGTATGAAGTATATATAAACCCTAAATAAATGTTGTGTTTAGATTAAGTTTATCCCCCAAGATACCTCATTATGTTTGTGTAACTATTTCAACAACTGAAAAGCATCCAAAATGAAATGCATGGAGTCCTAAGCATTTCAGATAAGGGATACTCAACCAGTTTATATTTGACTGTGGCTGATAAATTAGAACTATGCTGCTGAGTCATTTACATGTATTAAGTGTCATGGGAATTTTCCACCAAAAGGAGTAACTGAAGTGGGAGGTACTTCTTTTGTCCAAGCAAGGGAGTATAATGCATTTTAGGGCAAGCAGACCATTTTCTTTACTTCTTAATGGAACATAGTGTGGCTGTGGCAGAGAAAAAATTCCCACACAAAATATCCCGAGGGTTAAAAGAAATAACTGGCTTGTACTTGGAAAGATCATCAGTGGAAAAAGTCTGTGAAGAGGTATTGAGGTTTGTACACATTGGCTGGCAAGGTGTGAGGAAAGTTACTTTATGTAAAATTCAACTTGAATTAGAAAATTGGTCCAAAATCTCATATCACTTTGAATAAATTCACTTCCAGCAACAGCAAATTATTTTTCTCTGTTGATCCTTTTTTACTGTGAAAACATTTGAAGTAGAGAAATACAGTGACAAGATGATTAAACATCTTATTAATATTCTTGTGAACTTTCAAATTAAAGATTATGCATTATTTGATTTGTAAATGAGCTTCCAAAATCATACACAAGGTTTTATCCTCTTTCTGTAAAATTCAGCCTTCAAAGCTAAAGTGAAAGCCTTTTAAAAAAGAAAATTTCAACAAAGACAGTGTTAACAGATGTACCTAAGAACAACTTAGTGGACAGAAGAGGGATATGTATTTTATGTACTAACCCAGCTTTGTCAATTTTCCTGCTTTGCTGGAAGGTTCATTTGCAAAACATCAGTGCTCTATCATTTGACAGCTTGCTGCTCCTGAAACTCTAAATTTCTAGTGTGCAGCTAATGTATGTACATTTAGAAAGCACTGGATCTGAACTTGTATGTATGCAACTCTTAAATTATGTAGTGCTGTCAAGTATTGACTTTTATGGTTGATAGCTCTAATATTACTATTTGTGTGTCTATAAATTACATTCTCAGAAGTAAAAGGAAGAAAATCCAGGTTTTTATTAATAGATATACTAAGCAGAGCACACCAGACATAATCAATATGATAATCAACAACATGATTTTAATAACATCAAATATTTTAGTGTCATAAAGAATCATCTTGTGAACACAGAATGTGAGTGGTGCAAGGAATCAGAGGCCGGCTCTTAGGAAGAAATACCTGACTTGAATCTATGGGCAGAGCAGAGGAGTCTGAAAACCATTAAAGAGCAATTCTGCTAGGACTGAAGATTTACATTTACCTTAACCTCACATTTTACAACCATAACAAATAATAAATTGGCCACAAAAAGACACCAAAATTCCTAGAATACCAAAAAGAGTAGTTATCCTCCTTAACATTATGTAAAAAATATTTGTGAGCATGTATGTGTGAGTGTTAGGATAAGGATGAGTCTAGAGAAAAGGGATTGATTGATGAAAGAGAGAGTCTTTTAGAGTATTTCAAACTTTTGGGATGTTTAGCTTCTCTGCAACCTTAGGTACTGTCTTCCCAGAGTGGCAGGTACATGGTGTGGGGGGGGTGTCTTTGATAGGATTTGCATGTGGGAGTGTTGGAGGAGTCAACATAAACAGGTGTGATAAGTAGGGAATGCCTTAATAAAGCACCTTGGTAATCAGGTTTGAGTAAACTATATGCTGAAGAAGCCTGAGTATCGTGTGTGTGTGTGTGTGTGTGTGTGTGTGTGTGTCCTCCATTAGTTGTTTGCCTTGAATTGGGTTGGCCAATTTGACTATAAGCCTTTATTTCTTTTTACTCCAACAAAACCTTGGCTTTTCTGACGTCCATTCTCCCAGGCTTTACTCTCCAAATAAACCAACCTGGACCACCGGCTCAATATGACATCCTTTATCTAATATACTCACAACTTAACAGAATCTCTCAGAGCCTTAAGCAAAGGATAGGGTCAAATGTGTTCTTTTCAGTTGAGCAGATTGATAGGGGAGCATATTGGTCAGGATAATAGATTTATTACTTTTTCTCAAACCACATCCTACAGAGAGCAGCCTGTTTGGCATATATATAAGCCTTGTTCATATCATTTTCCCTGGTGTCTAGCTTATTGTCACATACTCATCATGAAACTTTATGTGCTCTAGTCAGCTTATGTTACCTTCCATCCAGTAGGTCCTTCCTGTTTCCATGGGTCTTGGCAATTTGTCTTTATTACTTGTAAGAGTGGCTCTAAGGAAGGCCCACACTTTTTGTATTTAAAGTTCTGGTTTCCCCTCCTGCCATCAGGAGAGAGCCCTTATGAGTGTGTAGGATGGATAAAAAGTGACTATCATGTCTACACATTGGCTGGACTGGGCCCAAAGAGAACTTCCTTCTCCAGTATTTTCCTAGAAGTCCGAGGAAACCTAACTGAGATACACAAGCAAACTAATATCCTGCAAGCTAACAAGAGATTAGGGATAAGGAAAGTCCATTGCTCTCCCTTCCTCCCCCAGCACACTGAGCATATATTTTGAGACAGGGTCTGGCTTTGTAGTTCAGGCTGGCCCTGAGCTCCCTATGTAGCCCAGGCAAGCCTCAAACTCAGCAATGCTCCTGTCTCTGCCTCCTGAGTGCTGGGATTACAGGTGTGAGCCACCATGCCCTGCATGGTGGTGTGTGTGGTACTAATTGCTGGTGGGTGTGAGTCACCACGCCTGGTATTGTTGTGTGTGCTTACTGGGGATCGCATTCAGGACCTTGTGCTTGCTGGGCAGGTGCCAGAACCACTGAGCTAAATCCCTGGTCAGAGACTGAGCATATTTAATTGATTTGTGTTGTGTTGTGAAGCCAACCCAATAAAGACCTTATATTGGGTCTTTTTCCTTGTGTTCATTTTCCCTCCTTGCTTTGCTTAGATTGCACTCCCATAAAGGGTTAAGCTGTAAGCTCCTACCACTGGCTTTGTTGGCCAAGAAATCAGGGATAAAACATGTAGTAAAATTCAATATAAGAGAAATATCCAAGAAAAAAATATATATGTATATGTATATATCCTTAATGCTATAAACCAGATTTTGTCCTATTGTGGTTGCCCAAGGACTGCAGGTTACTATGACAAATTGTCAAATGCAGCACTGTGTTTTGGGAAGTGATGGGATGAACATAGCAGAACAGAGATATGTGAGACCCAGATTCCATAGGGCAATGGCCTGAAGGCATGAGAAACTTCCTGTCTATGAAGTGTGCTCATATATATATATTCTCCTACAATGAGTATCACTTTTGCCACTCAGAGTAGAGAAAAGAAATCAAATTTGGGATATAGTAAACAAAAGCTCATGGTGACTTTCTCATTCTAGACATATGAACTGTGAACATCATAGTTGTATTACCTGACCAGTGTTCCCTGAGAATCCGGGGGAACTACACACTGCTCCAGTTCACCTCTGGATCTGCAATTTCTCAAGCCCAAGTAAAGCTCATAGAAGGATATGCTTGATCATACATCCGCAAAACAAAGAATGAACATTTACATGTGGTTTCCTAAAATATTTTCCACTTTACATGCAATTTTTACTGATAGTTCTTGGCAAGCAGAAGATTTGAAATGATCAGATGCATAACAGGGTAATTGTCTCCATGGGTCTTCGTGTGAAACCAAAGGCCTAGAGTAGACGAGTATCCTCCCAATGAAATGAAGGAGAAATGTAATAATGGCTTTTAGCAAGGTCACATTGAAAGGGAATGACAGAATAAATTGGACCATTTGAGAATTTTGCCAAGTATAAGAATTAAGGTTACATTACTAAAAATTGATCAAGATAATCTTGAGCTCTGAAAAAAATTAATGGAAAATGGACCTAATTATTTGAGCTGAGATGCAGAAAATGCAGTTCATATAGGAAGTACATTATTTTAGCTCAGTGTATATGAATAAAAGTGCTGGCAAAGATCAATTTAATACTGAATGATTTACTTCAAGAGATGTATATTTTTTTAAACAAAAAGTTTATAGAATAATGTACTCAAACAAATTCTGAGATATTTAATTTATATTTGGGCCAGTGAATAGCATAAATTTGAACACACAGATCTATATCATCTATCTATCTATCTATCTATCTATCTATCTATCTATCTATCTATCTATCTATCTATCTATGTCTGAGAGACTTGACAGAAATAGACTGTGAACTTGAGGAAGGATAATGAAAAGTGAAGCACTATGGAGACAGGATTAATATGTTATATTTTAAAGATTTAGATTATATTATTTGGACAATCTTAAGAATGTAGTTCAACTAGAAAAAACTGTCTAAATATTCTGTCACTTAATTTTGAGAAATTAAGAAAAATCATGCCAAGCATTTGATTAAATTTAGGAAATTTAATTTGCCTGAAATCTTATACCTTGTAAACTAGAACTTGAAGTCAGGCCTCTCAGCTTAAAGACGCAGTCAGGCACCAGACTTAGGCCTCATTCCACCCCCAAACATTAGGTGCACAGACCAATTCCATGTGTGTGGTTCAGTGTCAGGAACCAGGATTTTAGACTTTTCATTTTTTGCCAAATTTCATAGAGAAAGTTTGACTTCTCTTCCTTTTGAGCTGTATTTTTTCTTTTCTTTGATTTTTATTTTCTCTTTCATTCCTCCCTCT
>PVIC010054029.1:0-11664 GCA_004025085.1 Thryonomys swinderianus
GGAATGGCACTCCTACTACAGAGATTTCCGAATGAGACAGTGTGCTTTTCTCCATTCAGATTCTAACCATTAGAACATTACTTCTGTTTCTCCACCGTTTGGCCATAGATAGAGTGCGGGCTTTTTATAAAAGCCACAGTTGTCCCCCAGCACAGGGAACAAGCAGAATCAATTTGTTCTTACACTTGCAAATAAGGCATAGATTAAGCAGGGAGTTCAGTCCCACTCAGATTCTCAAAATCTGTTTATAGCAACACGGTGTGAATTCCAGGTTTTCCTTGGGGAGATTATGCCACGGGTATCCAAGATTCTCCACTTCAATTGCTAATATTTGGCTAGAAAACAGAGGCATTTTGGAATTAGGTGTTATCCAAGCAATTGATGTGCAAAACAGATATTTTACAACTCTGTCTTCATGTTCTAATTGTCGAAACCAAAAAGCAGTGCACCAGGACTCATTTCTACAAGACGATTGTTACCTCATAATAGGACTTTCACTACCACAGTCAAATGTAATCTAAAGGAACACCTCTTGCCTCCTTGCAGTAAAAGGCTAAGATCAGGGAGTTACTTATTTCCGATCCGTTCCTCAAACTGACTTCAGAAGAAGCAGGTGTGTATTCCAGGTGTTTCTCTTTGAGGAAATAATCTATGAATGTCACTCCAGCTGCCATTCGCTTGAATGGAGCTTGTGGTCAAAAGGAGATATCCTCCCATGGAATAGCACTCCCAGTCTGTACATTTATGAAGGACCCAATGTGCTTTTCTTCATTCAGACTCTCACAATAATTACATTACCACGGTTTCTCCAACGTTTGCCAGTACTAAGAGTGCTGGATTTCTATAATAAGGCAGAGTTCTCAGTCACAGGGAACATGGAGATTCAATCTGTCCCTACACTTGAAAATCATTTACAGAGTGAGCATGGAGTACACTCCACTCATATTCTGAAAATCTGTTTACAGCAACACGTTGTGAATTCCAGCTTTTTTTTGGGGAGATTAAACCCCTGCTATCCCAGCTACTCCCCTCATTTCCTTGGATATTGCTAGAAAATACAGGTGTCTGGCCATTTTTTGTAATCCTAGCTTTTCATGTGGAAAACAGGCATTTTCCATCTCTGTCTTCAGTCTCTAACGATCCAAATACACAAAAGAGTGCACAAGGAGTCATTTCTACAGTGGGATTATGACGTCATAATTGCACATTCACTACCGCAGACAATGGTACTCTAAGGGTACAATCTCTTGAATCCTGGCGATAAACGGAAAAGAGCATGGAGGGAGTAATTTCCACTCCGTTCCTGAAACTGACTTCACAAAATGCAGATCTGAGTTCGAGGTGTTTCTCTTTGTTTTTCTGGTTTGTTTTGTTATGTTTTATTTTTATTTTCAGAAGGCATCTCAGGTTATATTTCAGGCTGCTCTTGAGCTCTCTATGTAGCCCAGGCAAGCCTCAAACTCAGCAATCCTCCTACCTCTGTCTCCCGAGAGCTGGGATTACCTACATGCGCAACCACGCCTGACTCCACGTGTTTCACTTTGAGCCAGTAATCTATGAATATCACTCCAGCTGCCATTGGCTTGATGGGGCTTATGTTGAAAAGGAGGTATCCACCTGTGGAATAGAACTCCTAGTCCATTGATTCATGAGGGAAGCAGTGTGCATTATTTCATTCAGATTCTAACCATCAGAACAATACAACTGTTTCTCCACCGTTTGCACGAACAAAGAGTGCAGGATTTCCATAATAAGGCAGAGTTCTCCTCAGGAACAGGGAACCTGGAGAACCAATCTGTCCCTACTCTTCGAAATAATTCACAGTTTGAGCAGGGAGTACAGTCCCAATCAGAATCTGAAAATCGGTTTTAGCCACACGGTGTGAATTCAAGCTTTTGCTTGGGGATATTAAGCCCCTGATATCCCAGCTACACCCTTTCACTTAATTGGATATTGCTAGAAAATAGAGGCACGTGGCAATTAGGTGAGATCCAAGCCTTTCATGTTGAAAACAGGAATTTTCCACTTCGGTCTTCAGGATCTAATGATCCAAATGCACATAGCAGTGTAGAAGGACTCCTTTCTACAATGGGATTATGACGTCATAATAGGACTTTCACTACCGCAGGAAAAAGGTACTCTAAAGGAACAAACTCTTGCCTCCTGGCAGGAAACGGCAAAGAGAAAGGTGGTAGTAATTTCCACGCCATTCCTGAAACTGAATTCACAATAAGCAGGTGTACGTTCCAAGTGTTTTTCTTTGGGGGAGTAATCTACGAATATGACGCTAGCTACCATTCACTTGAATGGAACTTGTGGTCAAAAGGAGACATCACCCTGTGGAATAGCACTTCTACTACAGAGATTTCCGAAGGAGGCAGTGTGCTTTTCTCCATTCAGACTCTAGAAATTAGAACATTACATCTGTTTCTCCACCGTTTGGCCACACAAGGAGTGCGGGATTTTAATAAAAGCCACAGTTCTCCCCCGGCACAAGGCACAAGGAGAATCTATTTGTTCTTATACTTGCAAATAAGGCACAGAGTGAACAGGGAGTTCAGTCCCACTCAGATTCTCAAAATCTGTTTATAGCAACACGGTGTGAATTCCACGTTTTCCTTGCGGAGATTATGCCACGGGTATCCCAGATTGTCCAATTCAATTGCTAATATTTGGCTAGAAAGAGAGACATGTTTGAATTAGGTGTTATCCAAGCAATTGATGTGCAAAACAGGTATTTTTCAACTCTGTCTTCAGGTTCTAACAGTCCAAACCAAATAGCAGTGCGCCAGGACTCATTTCTACAAGACGATAGTGACGTCATAATAAAACTTTCACTACCGCAGTCAAAATAATCTACAGGAACACCTCTTGCCTGCTTGCAGTAAAAGACTAAGAGCAGGGAGTTGCTAATTTCCACTAAGTTCCTCAAACTGACTTCACAAGAAGCAGCAGTGAATTCCAGGTGTTTGTCTTTGAGGAAGTAATCTATGAATATCACTACAGCTGCAATTCGCTTGAATGGACCTTGTGGTCAAAAGGAGATATCCTCCCATGGAATAGCACTCCTAGTCTTTACATTTATGAAGGACGCAGTGTGCTTTATTTCATTCAGATTCTAACCATCAGAACTTTACCACTGTTTCTCCACCGTTTGCACGTACAAAGAGTGCAGGATTTCCACAATAAGGCACAGTTCTCCTCAGGAACGGGGAACATGGAGAATCAATCTGTCCCTACTCTTGAAAATAATTCACAGTGTGAGCAGGGAGTACAGTCCCAATCAGATTCTGAAAATCAGTTTTAGCTACACGGTGTGAATTCCACCTTTTGCTTGGGGACATTAAGCCCCTGATATCCCAGCTACTCTCTTTCACTTCCTTGCATATTGCTAGAAAATAGAGGCACGTGGCATTTAGGTGTGATCCAAGACTTTCATGTGGAAAACAGGAAGTTTCCACTTCGGTCTTCAGGATCTAATGATCCAAATGCACATACCAGTGCACAAGGACTCCTTTCTGCAATGGGATTATGACGTCATAATTGGACTTTCACTACCGCAGACAATGGTACTCTAAAGGAACAACCTCTTGCCTCCTGGCAGTAAATGGCAAAGAGAAAGGTGGTAGTAATTTCCACTTCGTTCCTGAAACTGACTTGACAATAAGCAGGTGTAAGTTCCAGGTGTTTTTCTTTGGGAGAGCAATCTACGAATATGACGCTAGCTGCCATTCACTTGAATGGAACTTTTGAGCAAAAGGAGACATCCCCCCGTGGAATAGCACTCCTACTACAGAGTTTTCCGAAGGAGGCAGTGTGCTTTTCTCCATTCAGATTCTAACCATTAGAACATTACTTCTGTTTCTCCACCGTTTGGCCATACAAAGAGCGCGGGATTTTAATAAAAGCCACAGTTCTCCCCCTGCACAGGGAACAAGGAGAATCAATTTGTTCTTATACTTACACATAAGGCACAGAGTGAGCAGGCAGTTCAGTCCCACTCAGAATCTCAAAATCTGTTTAGAGCAACACGGTGTGAATTCCATGTTTTCCTTGGGGAGATTATGCCGCGGGTATCCCAGATTCTCCACTTCAATTGCTAATATTTGGCAAGAAAAGAGGGGCATTTTGGAATTAGGTGTTATCCAAGGAATTGATGTGGAAAACTGGTATTTTCCAAATCTGTCTTCAGGTTCTAAAGGTCGAAACCAAAATGAAGTGCACCAGGACTCCTTTCTACAAGACGTTTGTGATGTCATAATTGGACTTTCACTACCGCAGTCAAAGGTAATCTAAAGTAACACCTCTTGCCTCCTTGCAGTAAAAGGCTAAGAGCTGCGAGTTGCTAATTTCCACTCCGTTCCTCATACTGACTTCACAAGAAGCAGCTGTGAATTCCAGGTGTTTCACATTGAGCAAGTAATCTATGAATATCACTCTAGCTGCCATTCCCTTGAATGGAGCTCGTGGGCAAAAGGAGATATCCTCCCATGGAATAGCACTCCTAGTCTTTACATTTATGAAGGACTCAGTGTGCTTTTCTTCATTCACATTCTCACAATAAGTATATTACCACGGTTTCTCCACCGTTTGCCTGTACTAAGAGTGCGGGATTTCCATAGTAAGGCAGAGTTCTCCTCAGGCACAGGGAACATGGAGTATCAATTTGTCCCTACTCTTGAAAATCATTTACAGAGTGAGCAGGTAGTACAGTCCCACTCATATTCTGAAAATCAGTTTATAGCAATGAGGTGTGAATTCCAGGATTTGCTTGGCTAGATGAAGCCCCTGATATCCCAGCTACTCCCTTTCACTTCCTTGGATATTGCTGGAAAATACAGGTGTCTGGCAATTATGTGTGATCCAAGACTTTCATGTGGAAAACAGGCATTTTCCATCTCTGTCTTCAGTCTCTAATGATCCAAACACACAAAACAGTGCACAAGTACTCATTTCTACAATGGGATTATGATATCATATTTGGACATTCCCTACCGCAGACAAATGTACTCTAAGGGAACAAACTCTTGCCTCCTGGAGGTAAACGGAAAAGAGCAGGGAGGGGGTAATTTCCCCTCCATTCCTGAAACTGACTTCACAAAATGCAGATCTGATTTCGAGGTGTTTCTCTTTGTTTTTCTGTTCTGTTTATTTTTGTTATGCTTTGCTTTGTTTTTATTTTCAGACGGAGTCTTACTTTATAGCTCAGTGTGTTGTTTAGCTCTCTATGTAGCCCACGCAAGCCTCAAACTCAGCAATGCTCCTACCTCTGTCTCCCGAGAGCTGGGATTACCTGCGTGAGCCACCGCACCCGGCACCAGGTGTTTCTCTTTGAGCGAGTAATCTACAAATATCACTCCAGCTGCCATTGACTTCAATCGGACCTTTGTTCAAAAGGAGGTATCCACCTGTGGAATAGAACTCCTAGTCCATTGATTCATGAAGGAAGCAGCGTGCTTTATTTCATTCAGTTTCTAATATCAGACCATTACCACTGTTTCTCCACCATTTGCACGTACAAAGAGTGCAGGATTTCCATAATAAGGCACAGTTCTCCTCAAGAACAGGGAACGTGGAGAATCAATGTGTCCCTGCTCTTGAAAGTAATTCACAGTGTGAGAAGGGAGTTCAGTCCCAATCAGAATCTGAAAATCAGTTTTAGCTACACGGTGTGAATTCAGGCTTTTGCTTGGTGATATTAAGTCCCTGATATCCCAGCTACTCTCTTTCACTTCCTTGGATATTGCTAGAAAATACAGGTGTCTGGCAGTTAGGTGTGATCCAAGCCTTTCATGTGGAAAACAGGTTTTTTCCCTCTCTGTCTTCAGTCTCTAATGATCCAAACACACAAAACCGTGCGCAAGGACTCATTTCTACAACGGGATTATGACATCATAATTGGACTTTCACTACCGCAGACAAAGGTACTCTAAAGGAACAAACTCTTGCCTCCTGGCAGTAAACGGCACAGGAAAGGTGGTAGTAATTTCCACTCTGTTCATGAAACTGACTTGACAATAAGCAGGTGTAAGTTCCAGGTGTTTTTCTTTGGGGGAGTAATCTATGAATATGATGCTAGCAGCCATTTACTTGAATGGAACTTGTGGTCAAAAGGAGATATACCCCGGGGAAGAGCAGTCCTACTACAGAGATTTCTGAAGGAGGCAGTGTGCTTTTCCCCATTCAGATTCTAACCATTAGAAGATTACGTGTGTTTCTCCACCGTTTGGCCATACAAAGAGTGCAGGATTTTAACAGAAAGCCACAGTTCTCCCCCAGCACAGGGAACAAGGAGAATCAATTTGTTTGTACACTTGCAATTAAGGCACAGAATGAGCAGGGAGTTCAGTTCCACTCAGATTCTCAAAATCAGTTTACAGCAACACGGTGTGAATTCCAGGTTTTCCTTGGGGAGATTAAGCTCAGGTATCCCAGATTCTCCACTTCAATTGCTAATATTTGGCTAGAAAAGACAGGCATGTTGGAACTAGGTTTTATCCAAGAAATTGATGTGGAATACTGGTATTTTACACCTCTTTCTTCAGGCTGTAACGGTCCAAACACACAGAGCAGTGCACCAGGTCTACGTTCTACAGTGTGACTGTGACCTCATAATAGGACTTTCACTATGCAGACAAAGGTAGTCTAAAGGAACAACCTCTGGCCTCCTTGCAGTAAATGGCTAAGAGCAGGGAGGTGCTAATTTCCACTCCGTTCCTCACACTGATGCACAAGAAGCAGGTGTGAGTTCCAAGTGTATCTCTTTGAAGGAGTAGTCTATGAATACCCCTCCAGCAGCCATTCACTTCAATGGAGCTTGTGGTCCAAAGGAGATATCCGTCCATGGAATGGCACTCCTAGTCTTTACATTTATGAAGGATGCAATGTGCTTTTCTGCATTCAGATTCTCACAATAAGAACATTACCACTGTTTCTCCACCGTTGGCCTGTCCAAAGAGTGCAGAATTTCCATAATAAGGCAGAGTTCTCCTCTCGCACAGGCAACATGGAGACTTAATCTGTCCTTACTCTTGAAAATCAATGACAGAGTGAGCTGGGAGGACAGTCCCACTAAGATTCTGAAGATCAGTTTATAGCAACACGGTGTGAATTCCAGCTTTTGCTTGGGGAGATTAAGCCCTTGATATCCCAGCTACTCCCTTTCACTTCCTTGGATATTGCTAGAACATACAGGAATATTCCAACTCTGTCTTCCGGTTCTAACGGTCCAAACCAAATAGCCCTGCGCCAGGACTCATTTCAACAAGATGATTATAACGTCATAATAGGACTTTCACTACCGCAGTCAAAGGTAATCTAAAGGAACACGTCTTGCCTCCTTGCAGTAAAAGGCTAAGAGCAGGGAGTTGCTAATTTCCACTCCGTTCCTCAAACTGACTTCACAAGAAGCTGGTGTGAATTCCAGGTGTTTCTCTTTGAGGGAGCAATCTATGAATATCACTCCAGCTGCCATTCACTTGAATGAAGCTTGTGGTCAAAAGGAGATATCCTCCCATGCAATAGCACTCCTAGTTTTTACATTTGTGAAGGAGGCAGTGTGCTTTTCTTCATTCGGATTCTCACAATAAGAACATTACCACTGTTTCTTCACCGTTTGCCTGTACTCAGAGTGCGGGATTTCCATAATAAGGCAGAGTTCTCCTCAGGCATAGGGAACATGGAGAGTCAATCTGTCCCTACACTTGAAAATCATTTACAGAGTAACCAGGGAGAACAGTGCCCCTCAGATTCTGAAAATCAGTTTATAGCAATGCGGTGTGAATTCCAGCTTTTGCTTGGGGAGATGAAGCCCCTGATATCCCAGCTATTCCATTTCACTTCCTTGGATATTGCGAGAAAATACAGGTGTCTGGCAATTAGGTGTGATCCAAGCCTTTCATGTGGAAAACAGCCATTTTCCATCTCTGTCTTCAGTCTCTAATGATCCAAACACACAAAACAGTGTGCCAGGACTCATTTCTACAACGGGATTATGACGTCACAATTGGGCATTCACTACAGCAGACAAAGGTACTCTAACGGAACAAACTCTTGCCTCCTGGTGGTAAAAGGAAAAGAGCAGGGAGGGAGTAATTTGCACTCTGTTCCTGAAACTGACTTCACAAAATGCAGATCTGAATTAGAGGTGTTTCTCTTTGTTTTTTTTCGTTTTGTTTTGTTTTGCTTTGCTTTATTTTGTTTTTATTTTCAGACGGCGTCTCACTTTATAGTTCAGGCTGGTCTTGATCTCTCTATGTAGACCAGGCAAGCCTCAAACCCAGCAGTCCTCCTACCTGTGTCTCCTGAGAGCTGGGATTACCCGCGTGAGCCACTACCCCCGGCTCCAGGCGTTTCTCTTTGAGCGAGTAATCTACGAATATCACTCCAGCTGCCATTGGCTTCAATGGGGCTTTTGGTCCAAATGAGGTATCCACCTGTGCAATAGAACTGCTAGTCCATTTATTTATGAAGGAAGCAGCATGCTTTATTTCATTCAGATTCTAACCATCAGATTATTACCAATGTTTGTTCATTGTTTGCCCGTAAAAAGAGTGCAGGATTTCCATAATAAGGAAGAGTTCTCCTCAGGCACAGGGAACATGGAATATTAATCTGTCCCTACTCTTGAAAATCATTGACAGAGTGAGCAGGGAGTACAGTCCCACTAAGATTCTGAAGATCAGTTTATAGCAACACGGTGTGTATTCCAGCTTTTGCTTGGGGAGATTAAGCCCCTGATATCCCAGCTACTCCCTTTCACTTCCTTGGATATTCCTGGAACATACAGGTATTTTCCACCTGTGTCTTCCTGTTCTAATGTTCCAAACCAAATAGCCCTGCAGCAGGACTCAACAAGATGATTGTAAAGGCAGAATAGGACTTTCACTACCGCAGTCAAAGGTAATCTAAAGGAACACCTCTTGCCTCCTTGCAGTAAACGCCTAAGAGCAGGGAGTTGCTAATTTCCACTTTGTTCCTCAAACTGACTTCAAAAGAAGCTGGTGTGAATTCCAGGTGTTTCTCTTTGAGTTAGTAATGTATGAATATCACTCCAGCTGCCATTCGCTTGAATGGAGCTTGTGGTCAAAAGGAGATATCCTCCCATGGAATAGCACTCGTAGTCTTTACATTTGTGAAGATCGCAGTGTGCTTTTCTTCATTCAGATTCGCACAATAAGAACATTACCACTGTTTCTCCACCGTTTGCCTGTACTAAGAGTGCGGGATTTCCATAATAAGGCAGAGTTCTCTTCAGGCACAGAGAACATGGAGATTCAATCTGTCCCTACACTTGAAAATCATTTAGAGTGGCCAGGGAGTTCAGTGCCACTCAGATTCTGAAAATCAGTTTATATAAACACGGTGTGAATTTGAGCTTTTGCTTGGGGAGATGAAGCTGCTGATATCCCACCTCCTCCATTTCACTTCCTTGGATACTGCGAGAAAATACAGGTGTCTGGCAATTGGGTGTGATCCAAGACTTTCATGTGGAAAACAGCCATTTTCCATTTCTGTCTTCAGTCTCTATCGATCCAAACACACAAAACAGTGTGCAAGGTTTCGGTTCTACAACGGGATTATGACGTCATAATTGGACATTCACTACCGCAGACAAAGGTACTCTAATGGAACAAACTCTTGCCTCCTGGAGGTAAAAGGAAAAGAGCAGGGAGGGAGTAATTTGCACTCCGTTCCTGAAACTGTCTTCATAAAATGCAGATCAGAGTTCCAGCTGTTTCTCTTTGTTTTTTTGTTTTGTTTTGTTTTGTTTTGTTTTGTTTTCCTTTTGTTTGTTTTTATTTTCAGACGGCGTCTCACTTTGTAGTTCAGGCTGGACTTGAGGAAACTTGGTAGCCCAGGCAAGCCTCAAACTCTGCAATCCTTCTACCTCTGCTTCCCGAGTGTTGGGTTTACCCATGAGAGCCGCCTCCCACGGCTCCAGTCATTTCTCTTTGAGCGAGAAATCTACGAATATCACTCCACCTGCCACTAGGTTGAATGGGGCTTTTGGTCAAAAGCAGGTATCCACCTGTGGAATAGCACTCCTAGTCCATTGATTTATGAAGGAGGCAGCGTGCTTTACTTCATTCAGATTCAAACCATCGGAACATTACCACTGTTTCTCCACCGTTTGCCCGTATAAAGAGTGCAGGATTTCCATAATAAGGCACAGCTCTCCTCAGGGACAGGGAACATGAAGAATCAATCTGTCCCTACTCTTGAAAATAATTCACAGGGTGAGCCGGGAATACAGTCCCACTCAGATTCTGAAAATCAGTATAAGCTACACCATGTGAATTTCAGCGTTTCCATGGGGAGATTAATCCCTGGGTATTACAGATTCTCCACTTCAATTGCTAATATTTGGCTGGAGAAGAGCGGCATGTTGGAATTAGATGTTATCAAAGAAATTGATGTGGAAAACAGGCATTTTAAACCTCTGTCCTCAGGCTCTAACTGTCCAAACACACATAGCAGTGCTCCAGGACTCGTTTCTACAATGCAATTGTGACGTCATAATAGGAATTTCACTACTGCCGACAAAGGTAATTTAAAGGAACCAACTCTTGGCTCCTTGTAAATGGCTAAGAGCAGGGAAGAGCTAATTTCCACTCTGTTCCTCAAACTGACTTCACAAGAAGCAAGTGGGAGTTTCAGGTGTTTCTCTTTGAGGGAGTAATCTATGAATATCACTCCAGCTGCCATTCGCTTGAGTGGAGCTTGTTGTCAAAAGGGGATATCCACCCGTGGAATAGAACTCCTACTACAGAGATTTCCGAAGGAGAAAGTGTGTATTTCTCCATTCAGATCCTAACCATTACAACATTATGTCTGTTGCTCCACTCTCTCTAATGATCCAAACACGCAAAACCGTGCACAATGATTCGATTCTACCACGGGATTATGACGTACTAATTGGACTTTCACTACCGCACAGAAAGCTACTCTAAGGGAACAAACGCTTGTCTCCAGGCAGTAAACGGCAAAGAGCACGGAGGGAGTAATTTGCACTCCGTTCCTGAAAGTGACTTGACAAAACGCAGATCAGAGTTCCAGGTGTTTCTCTTTGTTTTTTTTTTTTTGTTTGTTTGTTTGTTGTTTGTTTGATCGTTTTGTTTTGTTTTGTTCTCTGTTTTTTGTTTTGTTTTGTTTTGTTTTCATTTGCTTTTATTGTCAGATGGCGTCTCACTTTGTAGTTCAGGCTGGAGTTGAGGTCACTAGGTAGCCCAGGCAAGCCTCGAACTCAGCAATCTTCCTAACTCTGCCTCCCAAGAGTTGGGATTACCCATGAGAGCCGCCTCCCACGGCTCCAGGCATTTCTCTTTGAGCGTGAAATCTATGAATATCACTTCACCAGCCACTTGGTTGAATGGAGCTTTGGGTCAAAAGGAGGTATCCGCCTCTGGAATAGCTCTCCTAGTCCATTGATTTATGAAGGAGGCAGCGTGCTTTCCTTCATTCAAATTCTAACCATCGGAACCTTACCATGGTTTCTCCACCATTTGCCCGTACAAAGTGTGCAGGATTTCCATACTAAGGCACAGTTCTCAGGCACAGGGAACATGGAGAATCAATCTGTCCCTACTCTTGAAAATAATTCACAGGGTGAGCAGGGAGTACAGACCCACTCAGATTCCGAAAATCAGTTTTAGCTACACGGTG